>OMNV01029742.1:62360-74327 GCA_900303265.1 Brotula barbata | reverse complement strand
CAGCATCTGTAGCCACTGGGCATCTGGCACAATCTGCAATTAATGAGACAGCACGATGAGTCCTCTCCTCTCCTCTCCTCTCCTCTCTCCCGTCCTCTCCTCTTCTATTTTTTCTCCCCCTTCTCCTATTTTCTCCTTTTCTCTCATATCTCCTCTCCTTTCCCCAGCTCCTCTCTTTTTTCCTGCTATCCTCTCCTTTCCTTTCCTCTCATTCCCTCTTTTCTCCATCCATCTCCTCTGAACCTATCTCCTCTCCCTTCTCCTCTTTCCACCTTTGCTCTTCTCCTCTCTTTTTCCTCCTGTCCTCTCTTTTCCTCTCCTCTCATATCTCCACTTTTCTCCTCTCATCCCTTCTCCTCTTTTGTTCTTCTTCTCTTCTTCTCCTCTCTTTATTCTCCTCTCCTCTCTCCTCCGATGGATTGGATAGTTACCTCCATGTGTTGTAGAAGAGCAGCGGGATGTTGAGGCCCACAGTTAGCCACTCCTGGGCGCACAGGAACATAATGCAGAACAGCCCATGGATGGAGTACTCTGGTAGCACCAACTACAGGGGAGCAGAGAGAGAGAGAGAGGGAAAGAGAGAGGGAGAGGCAGGAGGATGAGTCAGATTGATTGACTAGTCCGATTTTAATCTTTGATAGGAAGCCAAATAACTTCATAATCAGGACAACAGGCGTGGGTCCAGGCAGTTTGCCAGCCGAAGCAAATGCCAACACACGACTCTTTATCTTTTCTCCCCATCATTCGTGATCGCTTTGTACAATAAGATTACAATTTAAGTGGTGAGTCATGCATCAAGTGGAGATTATGAGGTCAGGAAGGAAACAGTCCATTAAGCAGCTGAATCACTCATACAGGTAATCAATAGATACACGAAATAACCGCATAGATCCTTAGTTAGAGCACAAGTGGTTAGTTTAGATGAACTACAAAACAAATCTATCTATCTATCTATCTATCTATCTATCTATCTATCTATCTATCTATCTATCTATCTATCTATCTATCTATCTATCTATCTATCTATCTATCTATCTAATCTACCTACCTATCATCATCCATCCATGCATCCACCCATCCATCTATGTATCATCCATCCATCCATCTATCTATAACCCTGCGAGTGTTGTTTTGTGTTGCAAGTGTTGCATACTTCAGCATTAAATGGCACAATACAGGACCAATACACACTTAGAACCACACTTTGAGACAGGAGGGACGCTGGCTCTGCATATATTATTGTGCATATAAAATTGTGCTTATATGTTTATATCTGCTTCAGTTCATTAGGCCTCGTTTTCGTGGCTCTGTATGAAGTCTTGGCACTGATTCCAGAATGAGCCATAATTTAATTAGATTAAGAGTAATAATTACTAGTCTGTTCAAACAAACTGTGGATACTTGATGATGTGGATGATTTATACATTTGCATTTCTTACTTTCCTGATAATATCTTTTGGAGTTATTTTGTGTTGTTTGTGGAACGTATCAAATCTTTCTGAATCAAGTCCAAGTACAGTCAAAGGTCAATTCTGTCCAACATCTGCTGAACTCATCTAAAATCTTTACATTACCTCCTGGATACCAAAAACGTTTGCAAGAAACCCTCTGAAATTAGGTGTGACATATCGGCCTGCTGATTTTAATTGGTCAATATTGGCTTATCACAGATACCTGTTCACCGATATGAGCCGATATTAAAACTTGGTGATTCTAAAAAGCATATTAGCTTTGCAAGCTAACCACATGCTTACTTCCTTGGCAACTAAGAAGTTAATGGAAGCTAATATGTGAGCATCTTGGTTTAATTATGCTACATTAGAACACTAGTAGGAGTGTTACTACTTAAATTAAGCTAAATGGACAAAGATGTTGTACAAGTGTTCCATACTACGGAGTACAAATTAAATTTATATGACATCTTAGTCCATCCTGCCTATCACCTTCCGTTATAACATTAGTTAGACTGTAACTAAAGCCTAATTCAGACTCTGCAGTACATGGTTAGATATATATCGGCCCATATATTCATGCTGGAATGTTCTTCCTCCCTAATATCGGTATGGGCCCCAAAAGTCCTACTTACAATAATCAGAAAGTGCCTGCCTCCCTGTGGAATTCTAAATAACACTAATGTCGTAGTCCACATAAACGTAGCTTTTTAGAGGAACACTTACAGCGATCCCGAGCAAAGCAGCCCACTTCACTGCTCATGCATATTTAACATGCACAGCCTGACACATTATGGCTCCACTCTGAGGCGCCTGGTCTCCAACATTAATGTATACGCACACATAAGGGGCCGGTGCTCAGGATGCATTATTCACAGGACTCCTAATAACAGAAAAAAACAACACAGCTCCTCATCCGCTGATCCCACAGAAACCAAATATATCTTTTGTTTGTTTGTCACGTATGCATATCCATACAATTTGGCTTATTGTCAAATTACCTCCTTCAAAATTTAGATTTTTATTTCAAATTAAAGCATTTTTACTGCTCAAATAACAGCTCCTCTTATGGCTACATGAAAAAAAAAACAACAACAGTCAAGGTGAAACAAAACATCCACACCACTGAAAATCTTATAAATAACTCAAAACAACTAAGGAATATTGCATGAGAGCAGAAGAAAAACGCTGATTGTTGTCAAACGATGCAAACACGCAACTTGCAAAAATAAAAAGCATTCGTTCTCACTGGACGCACGACGATACCGAGGAGCAAAACCATGAAAACTGTCTCAGGGCTGCTGTTCATATATTCATCCCCATGGTATTCTTATCGATATACTGTATATACATATATAAAAACCAAAACACGTTCACAGCCAATACATAAACAAACAAATAACAAATCTGTCTGCCACCTGAGGCTCAGCGTGAACGAGATTTCAACTCCAGGTGCTGCAAATAAATGCGGTCGGCCTGATAAGTGTGTGTGTGTCATTAGCCGAGATGAGTGAGTTTGCTGATCGGAGATAGCTGACGGCTACAGAGCTCATCCTTTATGGACAGAACGGGCTGCAGATGACATAAACAGATATAGTGCAGCCTCTACTTCCTGTAGGCTTCCGTCACAACGCGCAAATATGGACATCAAAGGATTAATGAATCTCCCAATGCATTGTGGGATTTTTATACTATCGGACTCGCTGTGGGAGGCGCGGCGCTCCCGTAATTGGAGTCATCGCGGCGGCACCTGTCTCCACACTTAAATCAGCATATTGGGAAACGACCCATCACCGTATCTAGTCTCCTAATTGTTAGTTAATTAAATGGAACTAATATAATGGTTTGTATACGATGATATACTGTTTACCCAGCACAGGTTTCAAACCCCAGTCTCCCAATTATCAAGCACACGCTCCACCACTGCACAACCGAGCCACCGCTTCCACGTTAGCATAATTAACTCACACACACACAGACGCTCATTAAAAAATAAATAGTATTAAAGCGTGGCAGGACATTCACCGGATCGTCTGCTGGCCCCTTTCAAATCCCCAACACACAAAACTTTAGTGGCAACAACATTTATGTCATTTGTGAACATGAAAAATGTGCCGAAAACAGCCGTGTCCCCTCGCCGCCTTATTAAAAGGATGTAAGATGAATTTACGAGTTCACGCCTCCCTCCCAGCTGTGACCGCAGTAATTAGACAGGAATAAAAAATGAAAGACTTTACACTGAATATCCACTGCCTTTGTTTGCACTTGTTAACTCCAACAATGCTGTGAATGAATTTCATGGTTCACTAATAGAAATGTTTGTCCCTGGAGGACAATGGAAACACACATACACACACACACACACACACAACATACATACTGCACATATACACACAAGACTTAAGAAATGACCAACAACAAATGCTAATTATTCACAATAATGACGCTGCCGTAAATTAGGTGCTGTGTGTGACCTCATCGCCTAGTGTACACACACTCTCTCTACAATGTACACTTGGTGTGTTTGCGTGTCTGTGTTTGTGTGTGTATTGGAGCATATGCATTCAATTTCCATGCAAATGAGTAACAAGCTAGTTGCTTCTTTACTCACAAAGTGTCTTGGAGAGATGTGATGTGCGTGCGTGTGTGTGTGTGTGTACGTGTGTGTGAGACCCATCTGGGACTAAGCTGGCTTGGATTGAAGCTGTGTTTCTCGTGCTGCGGTGCCTGGAGGCCTCCCTTACACCCATCTGATGCTCCCAGCAGCTCTTCTATCGCAAGACTTCATTCACGTCGGCTTTTATGTTTTTGTTTTTGTTTTTCACTCGAATAGCTTTACCCATGATTCAAAGCGTCACAAACTGGGTTTCCATCCAAGATAGTTTTGGCAAAAAAAAAAAAATGTTTCAACATCAAAATGTGTGTGAGAACGGAGGATGGGGAGTTTTGGTAATATTATAATGCAGAAAAATGTTCTGTTTTTTTAATTAAATGTTTGAAACACAACTTTCTGGGGAAATGAAACAAAATTGGTACAACAATACAATCATAAAGAATATAAAAATCGAGTAAAACCAACCTCATGTATGAAGTATATGGAAGTATTTTGGTTAGTTATGGAAATATCGGTCTGATACCGTCTCAAACGGACACTGTGACCTTCACTGTGACAGATAATTTATTGGATTGTTCTGCACACGATGTATTTCTTTCACTCCCCTGTGAAGGTTAAAAGTAAAGACACGTTTCAATGACATTTTACAGATAGGTGTGACTGGAATCCTTGAAGATTTTATTCCCTTTTGTGGCATATCCAGAATTGGATCCACATATAAAGATAATTTAGTTTCTTTAACACTGTAAGAAAATATAAATGATTTTTATATCAATAAATATATCTTATATCTCTCTCACTTAAGGCGTCATGCATAATTTAGTGCAGATACAAATATTGATGCAGGTCATCTATGGGGTCACATCAAGAACAGAACTAAAATGATGCTGACTCGACACAGAGCATACAAAATCTGGCAATTTTCCTTTTTTTCATGAATTATGCATTGCATTGTGACAAAGTGGCAGCAAAATGAAAAAAGAAAGGAATTGAGAGTTACAACATTCACAGTAAAATGTATCATACGGACAGACTGTTTGTCTCAGTGCAGTATGGATTTTATATTGAAAATGAAATGTGTGTCACGTTACTTTGTGGCTCTACGCATCAACACAAAAAGGTGGATGATGACTCAAAGTACCAAAAACATCGGACTGTGTCCATCACTACAAAAAGTGATTGATCTTAAATGAAGGCTGATAGAGTTATCTCTCTGGAATATAAGGTGCCAGATACAAAAGCAGCTATAAAATAGAGCGGAAAAAATAAATATTCTGTTTTTTTACCATGACCTCACTGGTTTAGGTCTTATTTACACTTTTCACCTGATATTATAGTATAATTATAGACAGACAGATAGATAGATAGATAGATAGATAGATAGATAGATAGATAGATAGATAGACAGACAGACAGACAATTTTAGGTAAAAGGATCTCACTCCAAAGGTAACATTCATCCAGAATTTACAGATGCAACATGATTTTAGATTTACAGGAATAAATCTGCTGCACCCACACACGTACAAGATAAAAGCAGCGAGACTGCAGCCATCTAAATTGAATTTATTTAAAGAAAAATGACCTGCTTGCTGTAGCAAAGATCCGAATGGTTCAATGAATGCAAACATCACTCGTCCTTTTTTTAGTAAATAGCCCAAAGTGTAATCAACCTGTTTTATCCGGTACGTCAGTGAGTTATCCATAAAACATCATCCTGGTAACAGCCACCTTCTGCATCATCCTTCCCTTTCTCTCCACCCCATTTTGTCCGCATTCATTATTTCACAAATGTTTCAGCATATTCACCGCTGACTCAGGGGAAAATCGGCCGGTCACCATTCAGCACGGTCAACGAGAGCGCCGGCCCACGTTCCATTCAGAGCTGAAGTGGAACCTGACAGGGATCAACTCGGCCTCGACCTCTGTGGGTCCAACGAGCGACGGCCTCCGTGAAGTGGACTCGCTCTCCGCTGAACACACACTGGAGGGCTTTTCAAATCCTTTCTCCTACGAGGTCCGAACACACAGGTCACCGCGTGATGCTTCAGACTAATGAGGAGAATAAACACACAGAATGGAGAGGAGGGAGACAGTGTGTGTTCTCCTCTCCTTCCTCCAGTATGCTAAAAGTCTTGGACCGTCACCAGGTTGTGCTCATTGGCACCATGAGCAGGTACGAGGCTCCAAATCTGCATCCATGAATACTGAGATTTACCCATCGGCTGACTTTGACTGACACCTCTGAAAGAATAACCGGGGTTCAAATCCGGAACAAAAAAAAAAGTCTCTGGCGCTCGTTTGAAGCTTGTTTTCATCACTGTTTCGCTCCTTACACTTGGCGTACTGTGGATTCTTGGCAGATATCCCTCAAAAGCATGACACACCAGACAGAAACCCAGGGATCCTAGCCTGAAGGGGGAGAGGGTAGCAGGCTCTCGTGGAGATCCTACGTTATCTTCACCGAACAGAAATGCACATCCAACGGCAGAGAGGGCTTCTCTCCGCACACGGGGGAGAGCAGGCTGCACGCTGGTTCACGGACGACACTCCAGAGCCCGCCGTGACTCTGCTGACACGGCCCGAGACGGCGGAACCGAGAGCCGGAGCCAAATGAATTTTTAATGAAAACGACCCCGAGGAGGATCAAATGATATGTTGGTCACATTTTGGATTTTCATTTCCACAAACAAGCCACGGTTGTGACACGTCTGCAAACTGCAGCGTGATTCGATGCCGTTTTATAATTAGGATAGATTGTTGTTGTTGTATTGATCGGTTTGGTCCTGGTTTCGGGTGGATCAGGAGGATCGGGTTAACAGTTAAACATTCCCTCTGCTCAGCTCTCTTAGTGTGCGATGTAACGATGCTGCAAGTGAGTAACGGTAACCAACAGCCAACAAACAGCTCAGCTTAGACTACACAAGAAATACTACTGCTACTCTACACTACTGAGGTCAAATACCTCAAAAACTACCACTACTGCATACCTGTAGAATATCAACAATGAATATTGATGTACTATAATCAGGCTCCAGGATGAATCAGCTCATTGATAAGTCCGTTAGGACAGATGAGCAAGGCCGAAGGATTTCAAAATAAAACAGGTGTTCACAGTCAAACTCACATTTTCATGCATACAGTCCATACTTTGTAGGATGAGGCATCCGCCATGAGGTCAGAGTTCAGAGAGCATGAGTCAGGTGAGCTGGCTTCCTGTGTAGATTCTGTGGGCGGAGCCACAGGAAGCAGGAGGCCAGGGGAGGGAGTAGGAGTGTGAGTAGGAGGGGTTATCCTATAATATCTGTGAGTCACAGCCTGCTCCAAATGCTGGATGTTGACAACCACACATATGCGTGCAGGGCTGCAGCATCAGTGAGACGAGAGGAGACGATCGACAGGTTATAACAGAACGGTAGCTTATAACAACACAAACCTTTGGCAGCTCGGATTCAACTCAGGAAGCTAAGCAGCACAATTAACTCAAATTTGCTGCGATTTCATCTAAGCTGCATTTTTTTTTGGTAAACTGATGCGTAGAGAAAGTCGCCCACACGCCCCATATTCACTCTTCTCTTTTTAGTTCATCCTCATCCACACTTCATTTAGCTTGAAATGTTCATTTTTGCAGCGACACAAGTTTCCCTCTGCTGCCTGAGATCAAAAACCGGCCAATTACTCTCTCAACCCTCTTTTAGAACAGGCAGCTGTAATATGTAAGAAAATAAAATAATAAGTAGGTACTTTATAAGCTTTAAATGATTCATATTCCTCTGAGATGGTGAAGGAATCCATGCGGTTCGTTTAGCTCTTCAAACGGAATTCAGATGAAACAAAGACATCGAGAGAAGCGAAGCTCTTTGTTGGGCAGGCGACATTTCTTACACTTTTCTCGCTTGTGCAAATATAGGTTAGCTGTGGAAATTGGTGGGTTTTTTTTGCGGGATAAACTGACACAAAACTCAACACGATCAGAGCCTGTTGCCTTCCCCTCATACGTCAATGTTCTTTTGTCGATGAAAGACAAAAAAAGTGCAAAAAAACAGTTAAAATACTGCTTTAATTCCTAAATTGCTATCAAGTCATCAAGCTTTTGGCACTCCGAGTGATACACACTCACCATCTGCTGACATTCAGGCCGGATCCTCCCACGGTCCAGTTTCGCTTCAGCTGTAACATCAAAGGCTCCTCTCGCTCAGTTTAAATAAACTCAGCTCACGACTTCGTTCGCGGCGACCGGGTGGGCGCCGACTCACCCGCAGGGCGGGAACGACAGGCGTGAAATTGGACGGATTTTCTTTCTTGGACATGACTTGATGATGGTCTTATTTTGTAAGAGGAGATAGGGAGAGCGACCCCAACAACACAGAGGATGTAAGTCATTAAAAAGACATAAAATAATTCACAGTGACGTAGTAAATATGCCCCACGATTATTTCTGCTCATTCGTAAATCTTCCATTGTGACGTTAAGGACATTTTGTAGGTTTTAAGTCATTTTTTTGCCTTAAATATGAGACAGAACATGAATGGAAAAGCCGGTCACGCTTCAATATTGGGGATTCTCAGTGGAGAATGTCCAAAAAGATTTAAAAAAGTGGCACATCTCAAGTCAAAGAAGACAAAATATAGACATCAGATCAAAACTTTCCACGTTTCATAGATCATCAACCATCTTAAGACAGCTCTTCACCTCCATGTAAACAAAGACACACTGCAACCCCTCTTCCAGTTAGCTACCAAGCTACACGCTATTAAAATTTTCCGTGCAATTGCTTTTGGAAGGAAGCGACGGTGCGGCAGTAATGATCCCTTCATCGGCGAACATCTTTGCCCTAAGTTAGAGCGTACATGCTACTACCGCTATTATGTCCACAGCACGATAACCTACGTATCTAATTACCTTCATGGGTCCACATACTGCAGCAACCACAAAATAATTAAGCCAGACTCCCGGAACTCTGCAGGGAAATTATCTATATGCTTCAAAGGGCATGCTCTATATGCTTCCACGTCAATTATGGAGGAAGATTTATAGAGCTGGTAGGCATCCGGTGCCTTGCTCAAGGACACGAAATGTTAATTCAAAAGTCTACGTGGGCCTGTAACACCCTCGCATACCCCATAAAAGCAGACTGTAGCCGTTTCCCAGTATAGCATCGGTTTGGAGGAAGAATTTGGACACTAGCACACACCGACAACTCTCACACACACACACACACACACACACACACACAGACACACACACAGTGCCTGAGGGTATGCATTCACTCCGGCAGTAAAATAAGTAGTGCTATATGCAGTACTATATCTGTCTGCGGTGGGAGTCAGCTCCACAGACGGAGCGGCGGTGATGCAAAGACGGAGACATCGTGAGAGTCCGACAGTCAAGAAGAGACGAAAGAGAGACAGCGAGGGACAGCGTGACAGAGAACAAAGAGTGAGACTGAAAGGAGGAAGAGAAAACACCAATAACCGCTGCAGGGCTAAGCTTTATGTCACAAATTGGATGTGTCACGGAAAGACTGGATTGGATACACAGTCCTTTCCCTGTTTTCGCCTCAAATAAACTGCTCCCACCGAGGCTGTCCGTCAGACAACAGGCACACAAACGGAGCGAGGTGCGACATTTAAAGAATAAAACCAAGCTGGGATCGGCGTATGTTCACTTTTATGGCTGTTTGTTTGTCAAAGCTATGTTTAAAATTGATATTAGCCCCGTTTGTACGACAGGAAGTCATTCGGGAAGCTGGAACCTTCGCTAGGCCAAACTGATTTTGACTTCCTACTTCAGGTTAGATCCTCCCAGGGGGTTCAGGCGTGACGTTTTAATAATCATATTAAGTTAGTTTTATCCTGAGCATCAGGAAGACCTTGAAAGATTTATTGGATTTGAATTTCACAAAGCACAAAGCAGTACGAAGACTGGATTATTATCACTACAGTGCACCTTCTGGATTACACAACAGGACTCCAAAGTAAAGTTTAGACTGAAAATTTCTTTTAAATTTTTCATGAAAGGAAATACTACCCTTAGGTCAGCTCTGGCATGATGTAATAATTATCATCATCATTATATTGAAGTATAACAGAAGATGGTCGACAGCAGGGTGGGTGTTTGTTTAACCCTTGTCTTCGTATTCTGTATACTCCCCTTGCCCTCGGGTCAAAAATGACACGCCTTCACAAAACTCCGAAAATAAAGCAGTTGAATTGAATTTTAAACCCCCAAATCTATTTTAGCATGAAGAAGCAACCTTTCTTTCATCATAAACTATGTGAATATCTGGATTTTACCTCTCCACAGTGCAGAATGACTACATTTATTCAGTGGATACCGTTCGTTTTTATTACAAAAAAAACTGTCATAATTGTTTTTTTTTTACTAAAGTAGAGGTTTATTTTTGACGTTATTATTACCTAATACAAGTTATTTGGAAAATATGAAATTCTCTCATTGTCTGTGTCCGTTTCATGTAACTGTGTTGACATGCTTTCCCAAATACATTCAAAACATAAAATGTGAAAAATGTGCCCTTTGACAGCTCCTTGCCTAATTCTCCACTTGTTTTTCCTGCTTAAAGTACTAAAACAAACAAACAAAACAACTTCCTGTCTGTGATGTCATTGCAGGAAAAGGTTGATTTTAAAGTGGTAATAACCACATTAACCTCATAAAAACTTAGACTAACATACAATTAATGAAGGAATGGACAATCGCATGGAAAAAAAAGAAAACAGGAAGTTGATTGATCAATGATCGATGATCTTTGGGACAAAATTGCCATCACACACCCGTCCCTTGGATTTATGTCACCCCAGCAGCAGCCCCTAAATCATAACCCATACATGTTAACTGTACAATAACTCAGAGTGCAGTAATCACTCACACCGTGACGCCTGTGCAATTACGACTGTAAATCATTATACTAATTACACACACTGCGATATATGTTATTATTATGATTTGTACATATCTTACACACGACTAACTATTCCACAGTGCTGTTGATATTTATTGGAGCACATTGTACACAACCGACATACCTGACATATTATTTACATTTTGACGTACAGTTATTAGGTAGCTCTTTTATCTTTATGTGTATTTTGATCTTATTGGCTTAATTTCATATATTTTATACTTCTGATTCTGTGTACTCCAGTATTGATGCTTGGTATGTTTTTTATAGGTGCTTTTATCAGAACGGTCCCTCCAATACTTCCTAATCCAGAAAGTTCCGGTTAGGTTCATCACTCCCGCCGTTGTCCCTGACCAAGGCAAGGTGCAAGATCTGGAGTTGGTCCCCAGGTTCTCTTCAGTGTGTGTGTGTGTGTGTGTGTGTGTGTGCTGCCCTCTGCTCCTCATTGAGGATGGTTTAAAGTACAGAGAATAATTTACAATGCAGGAATCCAGCATAAAGTATCTTTCTTTCTTCTCTTCTTTCTTTCTTCTTAGGAGCCCAGGAGGACCCCAAGAACCTGATGGGATGAGCACTGATTATACATCTGCAGTAACCACTACTGTTCTTACTGAGCATCACTGACTGTTACGCTGTCTCTCCTTCACTCTCTCTCTCTTACACACACACACACATACACACACAAAGAGGTATATAAACCTCAAACGGAAACACCATCTGTGCAGCGCGACCAGCTTCACTTTGTGTTCTGTGTTCTTGGCAAACTTCAGAGTTTTATCAAACCATGCAGGACAGGTCCTCAGTGGCCCAGCATCAGACGATACACACAACACAAACCACAACACCTGCACGCCCAGCTGCCGTGTCTGTGTATGCACGCACGCAGCAGAGAGTAAAAGAGCGGGTTTAACTAACAGGCTGAGCATGTGGAGATGGATGTGACCTGCATGACGGACGCAGTAAATGAAAGCAGGAGTAAAG
>OMNV01029742.1:42905-53204 GCA_900303265.1 Brotula barbata | reverse complement strand
TCTGGTCTGGAGTGCCGTCTTCAGACTCTTTGGAAATCCCTCTTCTGACGTCCCTCCCGCTTTCCGTCTTCCTCCCTCGTTCGACAGTTTGCATTCATTTTTTATCAGCCTCGTTCTGAAACTTTTCTCCCCTCCTCAACTCAGTGGACGAGGATGTAAAGCAGTCGATAATCCAAAGGAGCTCCTGGGTATGCAGTCGGGAGAATTCATGCCAGAGGTACCGCCCACTGTTCCTCCTGTGCCAACGTGGACAACTCTGATCGTAAACTAGTAATAACCGGAGGAAAAAGGGATCTTTGAGGAGGTTTCCCATCGCAGTGTTGACGTGCATTTCATTCTACTCTCTCGATGTCTCACTTTTTGTGATTGTCGTCATAGCGATTTTAAAGTGATGAGCAGCATGTGTCCATTTTGAGTCTTTTATAGAAAAGTCCAGCGTTGGAAGAGACCCATGGTTTCTGCTCCATGATCTAAGATCCAGTCTGTCCCCGTTGAAAACATTTATGCATTTTTCAGATGCTTTCCTCCAAAGTCCCACACACTCACACACGGACCGCCGTGGTAACCATGCTGCCGCTATATAATGAGATTCTCTTCTTCTCTCTTTCCTAAGGTCATATTGTTGGGTGATATACGGGAAGATTTTAGTTCTGTAAAACAAGTTTTGAGGCTCATAATAACTTTCTGCATGTAAAGCAGACATATTGACCACTACAGTATAGAACAAAAAGCTACAGGCACCACAGCATCGTCCCTCAGAACTCAGAGATGTACCCAGATGCTAACGTTTGTATTTGTTTTGTGGATATCTGCTTCTGAACCTTGACACGAAAATGTTGATTTTCTCTGGAAGAGAGGCTGCTGCTTAGCTGTGGAGGTTTTATCCAAATGAACGTTTTGTTGCTTTGTTACAAATCCCGTTGGTTTCCATTCTACTGTGGCGTACTGAAGCTGAATGTTATAAGGAAATTATGACAAATTCAGCGGTGAACAAGAATGTGCCAAACCGAGGGAGAAAACTGTGCAGCTGTAAGAGCCGAGTCCAAGTAAGCGTGTTAGCTGCAGAAAATGACAGATATGACCATTAAGGAGCTGTGATCGACTTTGGGAAAGTTGTAATATTGTTTAAATGTGCTAATAAATTGAAACGCGGACATGATAAATGTTTAATTTAAACACCGCGGCTGCTGTTCCCTCACTTCACTCCGAGCCTATTTGCCAGTTTTATGCGCTTTTCCCATTTTTCTCTTATTCAGTACAGTCAGGGCTGATCAGCTGGCACCCATCAGCACCCTCACCCACTCTGTATGACACCCTAATGTACTTTCCCCACTCACGTCACATCATTCAGTTTAAGATTAAGCTGCACAGCCAGCAGTAATGATGACGGCCCTGCCAACTACACACCCAAAACACAACCATATATCCAACTCACAGCTGGAGAAAAACAAGAAATAGATTAATAGGATAATTAACAGAAATAGATAAATAGATAGATAGACTGTATTGATGCTTTGAATGAGTGAATGGATGAATGAGTGAATGGATGAATGAAAGCTGGTCTACCCAGTGCTAATTATAACTTCTGTCCCTACCTATGGGTTAATCTTCTGAAACAAAATATAATCCAAAAAATAGGTGCGTTAGGTTAATTGATTGGCGATTGTATGCATACCTGTTGGCTGCTATAATCATAAATAAAGGGGGATGGCCATATATGGTCACATTATGAATTTCCTGTGGATACTGATACAATAACAAACCTTACTGGCCTCATCCGCTAGTTCAAGAAAGTCCCAAAGTTTCCATTTTATTTCACACACACGTCCTTCCTCATCGACGTTATGAAAGATTAGCGTACCGTGCTAGCATCATATTAGAGATGGGATAACGGTAATGTTGCTGGAACGAGATATTACACGACCCATGATTCACATCAGGGGTTGGTGAGAACCGGACAGCGTGTTTGATGTCTGGAACACCAAAACCAGGAACCAGATGCTGCAGGTGTCATAGAACTGCACAGTCAGCAGAGTGGCCGTTTAACATGATGGACATCAGGTTAATCAATAAAAAGGTTTCAATGTCTCTCATCCATTTGAAGGACTGTAAATGTAAACGTTTGGATATTTGTGGGGTTGAGGCTGAGCTTTTATTTCATCTATAAGTGGATTTGTTTTGAAAAGATGACACTAAATTGATACTTGGCTTCAGTTGTTTGATAGTAGCCTGCCAGCCAGCTAATGTAGGGGACTGTCAGGTATGATTTAAACCCCATAAACACCATATACAACATGACAACAACGCTGAGCAACCAATACACGTGCAAGAAAAAACGCAAACCTACCGCATGGAGTGGATTTCCCTGATCGATCGGCACTTTAAAGTCAGCCTGGAGCTCGTCAAAAGCTGTTATCTGATAGGGGTGGGGGGGAGGAGGGAGGGGAGGAGACAAACGGAGAACCGATATGAGAGTAGAACAATGCACAACGACAACAACATGTCTGCTGTTAGGACGGAGCACGTCGTCCAAAATCACTGACCTGTGAACCAAGCTGGGTTGAAGAAAAGCACATAAACAACATAAACAGCACATCGAACACACGGGGTGGTCCTGGATGAGACGGACTCAAAAGGACCAATCACGGCGTCCGAGCGTTGATGAGTTACGAAAGTAAACTTGTTGAAAATCAAACTCGCTGCACGGTGGACCCAAACGTTCGCTCGTGCAGCCTCTGTATTCAAAAAAAGTCGTCAAAAATGGACTCGGCATTTGCGTTTCAGTTCAAATCAGTTTCAGTTTGATCCCTCCTTCCACCCACCCAAGACAAGATGAACAGCGAGGAGGTGGAGGAGGAGGAGGAGGAGGTGGCCATCAGTGCAACAGTTCGGCTCCCGTTGCATGCTGTGTGTTGCAAAGGAGGCAATCACAGTACAAAAACAGCTTGATGAGCCGAGCTGGTACCTAGCAGGAAAGTGTGTGTGTGCATGTGTGTCTCGCTCACTTATACACGGAGCGGGAAACGCAACACACACACACACGCTCGACGCATTGGCGCCGGTGCACGTATGGTACCGACCGACTGGATTACCGTGAATGTATTTGTGCGGATGGTTTGCATCCGTTCTAATGTGCCCGAGTGAGACATAATGCACCCAATGTGAGATTGTACATGTGAATGTGTGTGTTAGCGCCGTGCGGGGAATTAACATCAGAGACGGAGCCGAGGCCTGTACCGTTCCTGGGTTATTTCCCTGGGCCCGCCCCCGCACTGACAGGCAGCGCTTTACATGTTATTTCCCAGTGGATCCAAACCCAGTGATCCTGGCTCATCGCCTCTCCGTGTTACAGTGTATTAGCCTCCGCCTGTCTATTCCTCGTGGGTACCATGAACACACACACACACACACACACACACACACATATATAAAGTACTAATGGATGCCTTGCACCCACACATGCTGTACGGTGGGGCACAGTGTGTATGAGGTATGTTCCGTGCGCGATGACACTGACGCACACAAACGCCCCAAACTGAGATATCGCAGGGGGATAGCGCCGCAGAAAATCCATTGCCTATGCATCGTCATGAGCGCCACGTGAGATGAATATTATGGGGTGGATGTTCTGGCGTCCGCCGTTCATTTCGTAACAGGCTTGAGGGAAAATCCACCTGAAGACGGATTTTTCATTGCATAAATCTGTGACCGGTGTGATGCTGACAGGGCGATTCCACTGATGATGATGATGATGATGATGATGATGATGATGACATAGGATGCCTTTGACTCCATCAAATTCACTTTTGATGTGGTTTTGCTTGAACAGGATGCTTTGAAGTCAAGGTTGGCCGGCGTGCCGACTGATGAAACCGGCCCCCCTCTGCTGCTGCTCTTGGCACGCCGTTTCTGCACAAACACCGTTTCAATACCGACCGTAGCTGCTGGTGGACCGACACAATGACCCGTGTGTGTGTGCGTGCGTCTACAACGGAAAGAGCGAGCAGAACGTTAAGACGTATGTGGTCTAATGTGTTGTGTTTTGCGGCGTGTGGAGTCTTGCGTCCTGCCAGAACGTGATTTTTTTTTTTTCCCTCCGTGCAGCCATCAGGCCGCTGCGAGGCATGCGTATGCAAATAACGACATTACAAACAACAGCACAACGGCAACGAGGCGAGCATCCATTCTAACGCGAGAGACTACAAGGTCCACCTCAATTATTCAAAGTCCGGCCTCAATTATTCATCGGGTTTTTAAACTCTTGCTCAATCCGGGTTAATTTGGAAGCTGATTCTCCGCGAAGTCATTTAGGACACAATGGAGCCGGCGTCAAAAGTGTATGTAAAATATGTTAATGTCCGTCCGAATTGGCTGAGTTTACACAACGTGTCTGTTTCCCAGCGTTCACTAACAAGCATGAGCGAAGTTTACAACAAAGGCTGCCCAACGTCCCCACAAGGAGCATTAAATTTTCATCGAATCTCTGGCTGGGAGTAAAATGCGAGAACGGGTGAGGGCGTTTGGTGACTTTGGTCTTTGTTGTTGTCGCTGTCGCTTGCAAATGGCTCCCTGCGTGTCGCTGTGTGCATGCATAAATCATAAACCGCTGATCAGATTGACTTGAATTGTTGTAGATCCAAACATTATACAATCCTGCTCTGCATCCACGTTCCAGAATTTTCAAAGGATTCATCACATGCTGTAATAGGGCCATTTTCCCATATTTTGCCTTTAGAAACGATCATAACTCAGAATATATCCTCTCAGTAACGTCTACCAGAGCAATCTGGGTGTGTTTTTATGGGAGTCACGCTTATTGAGTTACTATAACGTCGTAAACAGGAGGAGAAACAGGCGAGTACCACCAGGACGCCAGAGATGTTATAGAATCTGTAGCGTATACTTTGTTTTGTCGTATCGTCCATAGATTTTGTTCTCCGCCCAGAAGATGATGAACTGTGTAAACAAAATGGGAAAATGTTGTTATTTGAACACGTCTGTACATCAATATTCGTATGATGTAAATGTAGAAATTGTAAGTAGGGTGAGCGTTTGCTTCTGTTTGTTCGTTTTGAAGTACTGACAGGTGGAATAGTCAAAAGGTAGATGAAGATGCTCACTGGTGGGACACCCAGGAGACATTTATGGACGTCCAAAAGACAGCGAGGATTCACGCCGGGTGAAAGATTTCCTGGTTTCAGCGTTTGGGTCATAACCTCAGAGTTAAACGCAACATTGAAGCATCCTCCGTGGCCGAGACGTCCCAGAGGACCGTCCCCTCCGACGACACGCTCCCATCGTGGCTTGGCCTGTATCAGAGCTGCACACCTTGGCAGCAGGAGACGGTTGGACAATACGGTCTCCCCGATGCTAATAAATACTCCCGACTCCAGTCAAGCCCTGAGAACACCGAACACCGTACAGAAGATTCATAGCTGAGCGTGATTCAGCTCCTCCGAGTGCTGCTGTGAGTCACCGGAGACAAATCATAAGCACATATGCTGCAATTAGGTGCACGCAAACACACTGAACGCTCGTGAGTTTGTACAGAAAGCTACAGGGACGGAACTCTCTCCGGACAGGAAGGGACATTAGTGTGTGACGATATCGCCGTTCGTCCAAAAATCAATGGTCAGCGTTACATTACCATGGAAACATTGATCCCAGCACCACTTGCTTCCTTCAGCATAGATGCTGATAGTGTCAGATACGTGTGTGTGTGTGTCTGTGTGTGTGTGCTGGTATGGAAACACTTTTGAGCATCTATTCTATATCTTTGATATCCGAGGTCAGTATCCTTCACTAGTTGTAGTAGTGAGGTCCAGAGTGCTCACTAGTTATTAGTTGTAGTGTCGTTTGGCTTTACTTGTTAACTAGTGAGACTTACTGTTAAAAAAGTTGAACTAGTGGAAGCCAAAATGTTCAGTAGTCACACTAGTTGCACAAAAATGCTACTGAGGGGGTGGGGAGGAGGCTTCCAACCAATCAGAGCTCAGGATTTTGTCATTATCCCGCCTACCTCATTTGCAGGTTGCACACAAGTTAACATGTTGGCTTGAGGAACTACAACTAGTTAAGTCATGGCTGCTTACATGGTGATTAGTCCAGGTTACAATGTTGACTGGTTGACTCGCTGGGGTCTATTTTGACTTTACTAGGTAACTAGTAACTGTTTTTGGATCTAAGTAAGAAAAACTGTGTGTGTAACTAGTTATGGTTAAGGTTAAAAAGAGCCTCAGTAGCATGACTAGTGGACATTTTGGCCTTTAGTTAACTAGTGACTCTTTGTGAACCTCACTAGATAACTAGGTCAAAAACACTCTAACTAGTGTTAATAGTGCTAATTAGGTCCTCACTAATTAACATGTAACAGCTAGAGTAACTAGTGAGCATTGTAGCTTTCACAAGTACAATTATTGAACATTTTGAGCCTCAAAAGGTCCACTAGTGTAACTAGTAGACAAAATGTTTCCATGAGAGACGATACTGTGAAATATTGTTCTGAACTGGATTCTTCTGATACCTGGAGAGTAATTATGAGCCCAATATTAACGTGCTTGACTATCCGGGCCTTTGGATCCTAAAATGTCACGGGTCTACCTGTGACACTTTATTATTATACCGATCAATACGTCATCAATACCTGTGCTCGGTTCCCCTATTGTAAATAACGACGGTTATCGCTATACATAGAAGAAAATCAATGCAAATTGATGCAAACTCCTCTCAGTCAATTTTTCAATCAAACATACACAAAACAAACACGGAAGAAAAGAAGGAAGGAATTACTTCCTGCTGAAGTATCGATCGGGGGTCAGTCTGATGATGCAACACTGAGTCGGCCGCTCAGGAGACATTGAAACTCTTCAAAGACTGACAGCCTCCTGCTACTATTGATGAACGACGCCGATAATGTAAAACTACAAAACGTCCACAATCAATACCGATTGAATTATCAGAAAGAAAGAAAACGACTTGAAAGAGGAACGGGCAGCGTCTGAAAAAACGAGGAGGGGGGAAAGGAAATGGAGGGAGGAAAGGAGGTTGGATAGAAAGGGATCACCTTCATAATCCTACAGTGTACGTACTGTGCAGTGGAACAATGGAAACGGCGGAGTCAGAATGATGGATGAGGAGCCAGCAGGGGTTAATGAACACGTGGATCGATGGCGAGCCAACCCGAACGCCGCTTCCATTAGCCCCCGGTGCCTGGTGCCACAAAGCCCTGTTGACTGCCTGCTTCATTGAGATTACAATCACTTGGTTCACCTGCATGCATTTCTTAACATTGATGTCTTGCTGGGGCACCTTGAGCCCGAGCGGCGTTCTAGCTGTAATATGTGACTCCACGTACGCACCAAACGTGGAAAACAAGCTAATAATAACAAATGTGTACAGAACTGACTAAAAATGGACTAAAGTTAAAATACTGAGACTACAAACAAGATCTCTTTCCTTCCTGTCAACTAAGACTGAACATATTACAGATGACTCAAAGAAAATGAAATAAAATAACAGCCTGTGAGTGATCATCTCTTTGAAACACCGATAAACCACGAGGAGTCAAAGTTCATAAGATGCACCCAGGGTTCATCTGAACGTCTGATCACAACTCTGTGCTTAGCAGGAGAAACCAATTGAAGGCGTTTCTTCTGAGTCTGAGTCTGGGTCCTGTACCACACCCCCACCTCTTAATACATGTACATATATATAGAGGAAGGAGAGGGCAGAGAGAGGGGATGACCTGCAGCAAAGGGCACAGGTCAGAATCTAACCTTCCATCATCTCTTCTGTCTGATGACAATGTGAGAATAATGGTCTCTAAATGCATTTTAAAGTATCATAAATAAGAGAAAAACCTAAAATAAAGTCAAAAACATGTAAAAAAAAAGTACTATTTGGCAGTAGAATGTACTCAAGTACTCAAATACTCTAATTAAAAGTACAAACTGGTAAGAATTCTTGTCCTCTATAAGAGCTCATGTCATATTTAGAGTGATTTTTTAAATTGAAATAATTTAAAATATAGCTTTTTGTTCAACATTATGCAATTTTTGAGCAATAATAAAGATTATGGGATGAAATATTAAAAAAATCGTTCCTAAAAATCAGCATCAGCCGTATAAAATCTAAAACCAAATAAGACTGAGGCATAAGGTTTTAAACAAAGAACAGCAGGAGTTCACCTCGTGTTGAATTAACGTCTTAATCTGCAAAGTATAACGACAGCAAAAAGTCCAATGATTCTAATTTAAAGGCAGCGCAAAAAGGAAAGTATCTTCAAAATCTAAATTGCCTTTCAGTGTAGTAACGTAATTGTTTAAGTGTACTTTCCAACTCTTGCCAGTGAATGGGTAATATTGGTGTAATTTAAAGCAGAACTAATCCGGTACGTAAAGCAGCCAGAGTCAGATTACAGATAATCCCGTGTTTGCTTCTTCAATCAAAACAAGAAGTCATAAACACACAGCGAGTTGATGAGGGACTTTGATTCTGAGCCCAGACGAGGCGACCGTGACTATCCGCCATCATCAGGAAACGAGTGGAAAACACACCCACAAAGGGAAAACTGATTGCTCTTCATCTGTGCTTCATCACTGTTATTAAAACGTGAATAATCCAGAATCAGGATGAGTCATGTCTTTGTATGTGCTGCTCTTTTATCTTCAGTTGTCATTATTTTCTTTGTTCGTCGCTCTTTCATCTGTTTCTGCGTCTGTGTTTTCCGCTGTGTGATCGGGACCTCCCCTCGCTCTCCCTCACACACCTCAAAGTACGTCCAAAATCATCTGTCCTTCATCATCATTCAGTCCCTCCCTCAGCTTCAGCATCCTCCGTTCGTCTTCCTTCGACCTTGTCTGTCGCCGTCCTCTCAGCTTGACCAATCCGTTCCCACCAGACCCTCCGACGTCTGAGGTGGTACGGATGGTGCGAATGAGGCCTCCGGCGTCCTAAGGAAACTAGAACAAACTGTTCTTGGCTAAATGTGTCTCTTTGTGACACCCGATTCTAAAATATAAACCAACACCTCGCATAGAAGTCCACAATTCCACTCACACACATCCAGGAATACGAGTTGTGTTGCCACAGCGTCGGATGAGCACGGGGGACAGTAGCAGATGAGGATTGTTCAGTGTGAAGGATTAGTCACATGACGCCCCTGTTGAACCTGTGAATGCCCTGTACTTGTCAAAATCTCAGTGTGATGCAAAGTTTCCCGGAGGAAGCGACGCCAAGTGCAACCCTCTGTAGCGGCAGAGGAACCTTTTAGTGGAATGAAGAGATACATGACACAAACGGGCAGGAGGAGAGGACGATAACAAGGTCAGAGAGGTACACACGTGAAAATATTACACAACTTATACCCCTAAAATGATCAAAATTGACACACATTGACAAAAATGTTACTTTTTGTAAAGAATATTGTAACCAATCGTCGTTTTTATGAGTGTCCAATTATCTCAAACTTCTGGGATGACATCTGTATATATTTTATGACAAAATATGCGCAAAACTTTGCTTTTTACAAAAATATGTACTTTATTACTTTAGAATCTGTGCTTAATCTGATTATCTTGTTTGGTAAATACTACACACATATCTGCAAATTCATGTCGGGTCCCAAATTTTCTCTCTCTTTTCTCTGTGAGGTTTTGTGTGCATGATGTGTGATTTTTCTAGTGAGATATTAGTTATCTATAGTTGTGCTCCTTTTGTTTACTTTGTTCTGAGTTATTATGGTTCCTGATTGATTTAACTGTTGATGTTGTTGGGGGGGAAAAAAAGGAAAAACTTCTATAATCTCATGATTAGGATGAACTACAGTATCTCACACCTTCCTGGGCTTGATTGTGTGAGATTGTGCTGTAAAAAATAAACCTGTCTCAGCTTATAGCCAGCCCAAATTAGATGTGACATCCTGATGTGTAGTCTTGCCTCTGTTGTGTTTATTGAAAACCACAACAGCTTTGTGTGAACAAACGGAAAGGACAGTAAATCCCTTATGGGCTCCCGGCGCGTTCATACCTCATCGCTCTGTGTGTTCACAGTAAAGGAACAGTAAAAGTTTGACAACATAATGGGAACCCCATGTGGGAGAGTAAATGATATCAACTTGACATTCCGGCCTCTGCCACGCCGGCGAGCGATCCTCTACATCATATCTGCACCGCGGCGCTTTCCCATCTATCAGCTGGAGCAGCGTCTGGCCGACTCCACTTTAACGACACTCACAGCACATTAGGGTCGGCGCTTACACGGGAAGGGAATCACTCAACCGCGGCTCGGTCGCCGGAGCGC
>OMNV01029742.1:31946-42876 GCA_900303265.1 Brotula barbata | reverse complement strand
GCCGCTCGGCTCGGGGGAGGTCACAGTTCACCTTGTATGTTAATTAAAATGGCTTGGTGATGGGCTACCTAAGTGCACCCTTGGGTGACTGCGGTGTTGCGTTCTGATGTGCGAAACGTGTCATTATACCTGATAAAGACAACACTGTCACGTGCTCATCAGTCGTGGGTGTAAAATGGACAAATGTGTCAAATTCACTGATTCTCAAGTGGATGAAAGTGGAAAAAACTGAATCTGTTGAAATCAGTTACATGTTTTGTTTACAGGCTGTTGGATTAAACCAGGCTTAGACTGGGATTAAGGCAATGAATCATCTCTTTCAAATGTCATGTACACACCTTACATTGACAGAAATGGACACAAATCAAGACATGCTCACTCCCAGTAACAGACCTGGATCACAGAGTGATAAATCGATTTATTTGACGTCCTGATCGGCGTCTAAAAATCACCTTTACATGCACTCAATACTCCAATTAGTCTGCTGCAGTCAGAGGCAAATATGGGATTAAATTAGACCTGCACAGGATAATGCAGGCTCCGCCCCCCCAGCCACCCCCCCTCCTCTCTTAGTATACATGAAGTGTTGTATAATTACAGTCTGATGCTCACGCACACACTCAACACTTACAAAGGCCCAGATTGTAGATCAGCCCTTTGTCATCACTCAGTCTGTAATTATATTATTATTATTATATCATAATTATAATTATAAAGTCCCAGTGATGAATACAGAGACTCAAGTGATTTATGATTTTAGTCAAAATATCCTCCCCCGTTTTACTTTACGTCTGTGTAAAGTAGATTTAGTTGGGTATGTTCGACTCAAACTTCATAACAAATTACTACGAGGTTCACGAGTGGTATCGGGTGATGGGAAGTTAGTCAAGATGGAGATAAGGTACATACAGTACATACTGTACATACATGAGAGCTGACGGAGCAGCAGGTTCGTGGAGTGATTGATTACAGCCAATTACTGTCCGTCTGTGTACGGTCGTTCTTCATCCTGAGACTTCTACGAGCCGAGCCGTGGCCTCACCTGCTAACGTGCTGCCGGCTGTGCGCTTCATTAGTCATTTTTTTCTCCCTCTGTCTTCTCTTTGTGTCTTTTTATGTTTATTCAAAGTGGCTGCTTTTATTTATAGCTTCACCTTACCCTGGTTAGTTTGAATCAGAACACTTGCACCGAGGCATCGCCGCAACCTTTCGGTCAAGCGGTCAGGAGCGTTTGGGGAAGTCCGAGCCGCTCTTTGACTTCTTGTCTCGTGACTGAAGGCGAGCTGGCCACCTGCCACGGCGGCTGATAGTCCTGACCGTTTTACCGCTGCTGCCAAAATGTTCCAGCGTTTGGCAGGTGGCTGGTGATGATGTGCAGCTCTGGCTCCGCTACAGGCGTGCACAGTTACCCACATTCCCATCTCGCAGCCTATTCCTAATTATGTTTCCTCGCAGTATGGAGCCTGGGCTTATTATGCTGTGTGTCTGTACGTTGCTGTGAACGGAAATCAGTGGAGGAGGCATCATCACCTTCTCTGCCATCTAATGCCGACTGTAAAATAAAGCCTGGTGCGGTGTGGAGGATTGCTGAAGCTACAGAATAATGTTCTATTATGATCCTCCACGAGCGTTGATTTAACATCACAGACATATGGGACGGTGATGTTATGATTTTTGGGGATGGACAATGAGTCTGTTGTATCATAATTACAGAATCTTCCCTGTATATCTTTGGCAAAATGTCTCTAAAATTAAAATCTTATTGCACAGTGCAAATGAAAGTTTTAATTGTGCCACCACGATGGTACTTTAATGTTCTGCTCTCTGCCAGACACATGGGCCACTGTCAGACAAAAAAAGCAGGCAGACTATTAGCTGTAATTGCCAGAGGATCAGTCATCTCAAGTGTATGGGGTCTGTTGTTGTTTCCATGCAAAAAGCAGACTCAAGGCACTACGCTGAAAGACCTGACCCAAATCTGTCTTTACAAAAGGCCCTGCATGATGGAGACGGGGCTCAGGGAGCAAATAATTAGATTATTCAAATATCATAATACAGTCGGTCATGTTGGCTCTGCTGTGTTGCTGAGCAGAGAGATGATTAGAGGAGAGAGCGGAAAGAGCAAATGTGTTGATTTGGTAGCTGATCTGTGTGATTGATCCATGGATCCGGCTGATTGTGTTTGATGACGGGGAAAATATTTGAAATGTGAAAGAAAGTGTTGCAAATGCAAGTAGTTTGTGATCGCACATCGAGCCAGGTGCGCGTCTGTCGTTACAAAGGAGCAAAAATGTGTCCAAAATCGCAGTGCTGAACAATGCAAATCTGCGAATAAACACACCTATAAGACAATTACGCACAAATACCATATTACCATTGTCGGCTACCCGCGCGCATTAGCACACACACGTACACAGACACACACACACACGTACACTGATTGTGAAATTTGAAAAAAAGGGATGAAAACACAAGAAAATGGATCAAATTTCATAGATGCTACTTACATGCCATATCGCGAAGAAGATCAGGGACACGCAGAGGACTAGAGACAGCATGTAGCAGAAGGCAGCGAAAGTGAACATAATTGAAATGAGAAACGGTGGAGAATTCCCCCAAAAAGGACTGAAGAACATCTAAAAGAAAAGCTGGAAAAAAAGGAGGCAGGGAGAAAGTTATCGCGGTGCCACGACAAGCCGAGGCGGCACCGGCACCATGGCACCGTGTTTTCGCCAAAATCCTCTCCAGGTGATCCGCGTGCGTCCGCAAAGCAAACGATGATGTGACTTTTAAAATCCGAGTTTATAATCTGAGATTACTCGAGATTACTTGGCACAATCAACCGAGTTCGCATATTGGAGCAAGATTGTCGTGAAATCACAGAGACGCACTCGGAAAGATATCAGCAGGTTATGCGCAAAGGCATCCAGGAGAGATGAATTCGTAAGTAATCCATTCATCTGCGGACTGGAGGAGCTGTGCTGTGTGTGCTGTGATGGTGAGAGGAGAGATGACCGCCACTACTCGGCACAAGGCGTTCATGAAAAGATCTCATCTCCCTCTGATGAACCTATCAGCTGCAAGCGACGAGAAGACGCACAGAGGGGCGCACGAACAGGTGGGTTCAAAAGAGTGGCTCACACACGCACGCAGACACACAGACACTCGCGCACACTTTTTTTCAATGGAGTGTGGCTGATTTAGGCCACTGTAGTTTAGATTATTCGGGTCATTTGCACGTTTAGGATTTTGTGCATCGTTGGTTACCAAAACGATCCAGAAATGTTGACTTGCGCGACACACTGACACTTCAACACATTTCTGTGTAGCAGAACCTACAGTAACTGTTTCATGGATAAAAGGGGATTCTGGTTCGATTTCACACAGGCAGTAGAGTGGGGGACCGGCGCCACCCTCTGGTCTTGATGAGAATGGCTTGGACATGTCTACATACTGTGGAAACAGTGTGTGGCAATTACGAACATCGGAAACAAAGTCTACACGTATACAACTCACAATGCAGTGGAGAAATAAAGGAATAAAAATACTGTATTATAAATAACAATAATAACAATCTTTATTTGTTGAAATTCAGTGCACTTTCATCACAGGTTGAAATAATTGGTTAAAAATAATACACTGTATGTCCAAAGTCGTATAAATGAGCAGGCTTTATTTTGAAAGTTATAACCGGATACTTAATATACGCATTTGCTCTGTTTTCACCTCACTGGTAGTTTGTCTCCTAGCAACCGTTTGTCACACTTTATGGCTTCTGCTTCAGGCTACGAGAAGTTTTTTGTTTTGTTTTTTTAATAAATCCTGAGGCGATGACTTTCCGTGCGTAAAATCACTTTAATTCCGTGCGTAAATTTTCAACCATCGTCAAGTCGTTACTAAAGTGTTGGAGAACGTGGTACGGGGAGGTTAATTTACACAGTAAGGAGAAATGACACAGCTCACCAACATCTGGTCTCTTTCTCAAACTGAATGTGTGACTTTATTGGTGCTTATGCTGTCTTTAAAAGGTTAAATTCTGAAGTAAACAATTTATGGAGTCTAATTTGAGTGAAAAGTTTCAGACGATACCAAACATATCAGGATGATTTATGGGGAAAATTATAACCAAATGAAATCAAATTATATCCATATCTAAAATGAAGACACACACACACATGCAGCCATACATATACACGCACATGCACATGCATATACTCTATATACAGTATATAGCCATGAATTCTGTAAAATATATTATTTTATTTTATTAATATATTATTTTGTGCCTTTTCTACATAGTATGCTCAATTTTTAATCGGTTACTAACCTGAAAAATCCCTTTAAATGTATCATAAATCCTTGAAATAACCCTGAACTGTTTGCCTTAAAGTGAACTCATCCACCAGTGTTTACGACAGCAGCTCAAAAACATAGTCGAAGACACACACAGGACAGAATGAAAAACAACAACAGAACAACCCCATAGCAAAGCCTCATCCGTTACACACCAACAAATGAGCTTATCGTCGGAAAAAAAAAAGCACGAAAACAAAGGAAAATGAATTCAAATTGACAGAGTTGTTGATATGTTTGTGTTTCATTACGGCATCAGATGTATTCCACATTGCCATTTCATTCCATCCTCCACGTAAGATGTCACTAATTTAGCACTTGAGTCTGTCACTCAGTCACCGGGTGACGTTACAGTGAATTGCTGCATTGCTTCCCAAGCTAAGCTAAGATCCTCTTCACCCTCATCACACACACTTGTGTTAAATCACTCCAGGGCTTCACTTTGTCCCTCCAACACTCACTCACTAAGCTGTCACTGTGTTGTTCTCCCGCAGCAGAAGAGGGGGAAACGATGGCAGATTTGGGGCTTTGTGAGTCATCAAGCACACCAAAGTGTCAGCATGAGACAGACAGGAGGAGTTTAGGAAGATGAGACAGACAGAGACACAGGGATTCCCTCTCACACTTCACCAGCAGCACACCGTGAGCTCATAAAGGTTTACAGACCGAGCCGTTATCGGTCGTCATTTACACTGTCGTCAAAACAGAGACGAAGACCAGGATGCAGGTACGAATAACAAAACACAAAGGAAGGGTTTCCACCGGAGAGATGTCAGGTACTCACAAAAAACAGCTGGGCATGACTAAACACAACTCAGGCTGACAAAGGCTGACAGAGTCCGTGTAAATGTAGAGTAGCTGAGATGACAGACAAACCTTTAAATTGTCATCAAGGGCAACACTTTTATTTCCAGTTATAAATGAAGTTTACTGTTAAGTGCTCTGATATCTGGATGTTTTGGTTAAAGTGTAAGATATCCTGCTTCCTTTACATTTTCTTTGTCAGGTGGCACATCATAGGGATCACTGCAAAACCTGATATACTGTATATTGGCCGATATATCGATATCGGCATTTCCGTACACTGAAACATCTGTATCGTCTCCAAAAATGCACTTCATTTATGAGTGTTTGGGTTGTAATGTAGATTTTGTTCCAGCTGAATATAACATTTCGTGAAAGTCTTTACATAGCGGTTATGCATCCATTAAGGATGCTGAGTTCTCACTGGATGTACCTATGAGGACTTATAGCCTTGAGTAGTACCGCTTACATTGATGTTTAAATACGTAACACCTCTTCAGAAGTTCAGCAGCCTTTAATTTTAGTTAACGGCTGCATGGGAGATTAATTGAAATAGCAGAAAAGCTACGGCAGCGTGTCAGTGTTGGCGTTTCTCCAGATTTTTGTGAAGCGTCCAAAGAAATTGGCAAAGCCTCTAATTTTTGTTTGGAAATGGGCCAAGGCCATAATGTGCTCAGTGCCCACTGGGCATTTCAGTGGTGTTGCATAGCAACTAATAATCCTTTTAGTCCAATCAAGAAGCGCTTCCCTTAGTGTTTACTAATCTTTATTTATCCAGGAGAGAGCTCCACACAGACGCCTTCTTAGGACCAGCTTTTTCATATTTGCATATCATCGCTGTCCAGCAAAGACGAGCTCCACCAAAATCCCCCTTTTAGGCTTGTGACAACAAATGTTCACACAAATTGATTGTTTGAGAAGTTTATGAGGGAGGGGACTTTTTTCGAACAGATAAAGGTGATTATAAGAAACTAACTCAGAACATAATCCGCAAGTTTGAAGGTTTTCACTGGAGAGTAGCGATCATCATGCAGAGTCGGGCTGCAACAAATATTCCACATTATCAACTGTGTTGCTATTAAAAACGTAGACAATTATTTTTATTGTTGAATTGTCGAAGGGGATTTCGTTCTGGAACACACCTTCTGGTGTGTTCCAGAACACCATAGGGTGTTGTGGGTCTTATCTCATCGGACACCCTTGGCCCATGTGACCCAGCTGGGGGTGATCAGTCCCCGACTTGTGTCCTAGTGGCGCCCTGCTCCACGGTTAATTTCCTCCTAGTTTGTTGGAATGTGGTTTGGTCCCTCAGGGAATTGTTTAAGAACTTGCCCAGGCTCTTGACTGGTTTGTCTGTCACCATTGGAATCTGGGACCCACCTAGGGTGAAGGGGAACTGGTTGGCTACTCTTCCCGTCTTTAAGACCAGAGACCTGGACTTGGCTGGCTTGAAACTCATCCTTGCCCATGAGATGAGCCCTTGGAGGAGCCATCTGTACCAGGAACAGATGTTGCCATCACAATTAAATGGTCCATGAAAGCTCTTATGGGGGCCTGCCGTGTACCAGTTTAAGACTAAGGGCCTCAATGTTCCACCTCTGCTGACTTGGCAATTATTGTCATGGCTATTGAGAGGAGCAGGATTATGCAGCCAGTGACTGAAATTGCTCTAATAGTCCAGATTGATGTCTTGTCAGTGCTGATTCAATGAGTTTGTGGAATGGATCCACAGGTGTTAGTTAGATCTCTGTCTGTTCTCCTTTGAGCCCCGGATCAGCAGGGTCAAACTAAAACAATATATGACGCGTTTTGACCAGAGGAACACTGAGGCCAGACACGCTTGAAAAGAAGGAAAACAAGCAGCAGAGATGAGCTGCCTAGCATTAGCATTAGCCCACAATGACTCAACGAGACGCAAGAATCTAGCGTGCTAATGCTACGCTAAATTCAATGTAGCAACTAAACACAGCAAAATGACATCGCTACATCAACAGTAGTAAACAAACCTTTATTTGTAACAATTTATGACAAGAATAAGTAAAACCTGCACACTGGTGGACATAATTTATTAAAAATAACTTCTAATAAAGTTTAAATGCTCTGCCACATTGCATTCCGTGAAACATATTCAAAATTACTTTTTTAAATTCTAAGTTCCAGTTGGTTCATATTCACGCTGAAACTCTTGTGTATTTTATGTAATGTAGCAGGTGGATTTATTTATTTGAATTCAATAAAAGAAAGGAAACAATTTTGTGAGTTCATTTTTATCCATTTATTTATTTTTATTTGTGAGTGAAGAAATCTGAGAGTATCAATCTAATTTATTTTTTACTTCTTCATCTTTTGTCATCATAAACATCAAGTATTTTTTACTTGTGTTTCAAGTCACGGACCAGCATCACCCGGGTTTAATGCCCGGCCCCACAGGTTTGTCTTCGTCACTTTGGTTGGACATGGTGGACAAGGAAACTAGGACGCTGTCCTCGTGCTGCAAGGCCAACAAGTGACAGCTATCATCTATCCTGCTGAAGCATCCGGCAGCAAACTACTCAATCTCCACCATTACACCAAGGAGTGCAGTTGTGTAACTGACAATGACCTTTGTCCTTTGAGAAGTTTTGATCAGTAGTTTCACAAAACTTCTCCCTCTCTCTCAGAGATAACGGCCTCTGAGGCTGGAGGCTGACCACAAGTGTAAAAAACGACATCAATAAAAAAATACATCCACCAATTGAGAGATTTTGGTGCAAAATATGACCTTAGACATTAGAATGTTAAGCATATCTGTTAGTAGACGTGAATTAAGCATCTAAGCTGTCATAAACTGTTTGGCATGAATCTTATTCTTAGTATTTTATTCTGTAGTTTGGAGTATTTCCATCAAATCTCCATGCAGTTGGATCATTTACAATAAATTAATTAAGAGCACAGCAGCAAAATTGTAAACCAGCGTGCAGGATTACACAGCAAATACTGTGTGATTTACGGCCCTGAGGAAACAGTCGTGTTTATATTACACTCAGAAAATGGTACCAACACTGACAAGTATGCTTTCCAGGTACTGTGTACACTCAGGGGAGTCCAATTCTTTGTACATAATGTAAATGATGCTCTTATCTAACGCTCACAGCCTCAAAGGAAGTTAAACCCCAAAGACTGCCAATGCATTTTCTTTCTTCAACTGCACTTTAAGATGTTAATTTAGCCCTCTGAACAGTAGAGGGGGCTATTGTCCTTTGTATCATGAAGTGGAACTGAAACACAGGGGGACGGAAGCTGCTTGCTGTTTGTGATGTCACTGCTGTCAGTGTGTAACAACCAAATTTATTATGGTGGATCGATCCGCTTTTCAGAGCAAAAATAAATATTAAAAGAGATGCTATGATTCAGCTCCAAGCTTCTGCCAAGGCACAAAGTGTAACATTTCATTTAATGATTAAACGAGTTCATAGGCCAGAACTCTAATCCTCACTCATCGTTGTTGTCAATCGTGGACAAACAAGACGACACCAAGGAGATCAAGAGGTTGGAAGCAGCATGTTTGCCAAGCAGAAATCTTCAAAATTGTTGCAAAATTTACACTTCAGAGTCACTTTGTTTCATCAGGTACATTCAAAGTTACTTGAACAAAGCCAGCAAGGTGGGCATGGTCTTTATTCTAGATGTGCTAGGTATGATTTTACTCAGCCTTTCCCAGAATGCATCCTGATATATTTGGCATCTTTGAAAACTTTGAGATTTTCACGAGAATTGAAAATATGAATGTAAGAATATGAAGGAGCCATTAACAGTAACCACAGAGTTTACGGGGCTGAGGCACGTCCCTTCATCGGACGTCTTCATCCAAATAAGAAGCCTCCACTCAGGTGTTCCCACTTCCTTTGGAAACACACACTTTTCTGTGCGGCTGGACACAGACCAACTTCAACAGAATAACAGAATCCGTCCGTGTGGGTGTGCACAGCTTTGGATTGGATCATACTTTAATCCCGGGCCCTAGAACGGTACTGAGGTGATGGGAGCTGTCATAAAATAAATCTCCCTCCCTGATTCTGGTCCTCGGCGTGGGCTCGCTCTCAACACCATCTTGCGTGAGCCCACGCGCGGCCAGCACTTCAGCTTGCAATCCAGATTCAAATGGCCGCGTTTGTGATTGAATTGTTATTAGACTCCGACAAAACCATTATTCAAGCCAGACTACGGCGTCTCAATTCGCTCTGGCATCATACTCCACGGAGTATAATCAGCATATCCATTTTCAGACAGTGAGCACCGCACCTCGTGAACACTTTATGTGTGGAGCAAGAAATGCAGTTATTTGTGGTAATAGTTTTTGCTTTGGAACAATAGCCACAGGCAGGCTGCGAAAATTGTTCCCCCACGCTTGTGTGTACGTGTGTGTCTCCACCTCCTGCTGGAGTCACTTATTCTCTCTGTGTGATAATAGATTGTTGATTGTGTATCACTGGTTTTGCTGTTTTGGAGTCATTATTTCCCAACGGTGGCTGATAACGTACGAGCGCAGACTCGCAGCTGCTGGAGGTTTACCGTGGAGGCAGCGGAACACGTGCACGCACACACACGCGCCAACTGTAATGTATGGTATTATACGCACACATTCTCCTCCTCCCCACTCCACTCATAATACAACATGGTTGAGTTTAATGGGTTATAATCCTTTTGTGTAAACTCACTTCCTAATAACAATGCAGTAAGCCCCTCTGAACAGCCCGAGTGGTATCTGGTTACACAGCCTCCTCCGCTCCCCGAAGAAAGTTTCTAAAAGATTTATAACATTTTGCTCCCAAACGATATGAGAACCGGCCAGAATACGATTTTACTCAACAGCTTTGGGCGATTTAGTCTGTAAACTGTAATGCAAACTGTCACAGCCGAGGAGGAAATCATTTGTCTCGGTTTCACAGGAAAATATAATTACTGTCTCACAAACTTTTTACACTAAGAATATAGTTCTTGGATGAAATCCTGTACATTTTGTAATTTTAGTTTTAATGTGATGAAATTCAGGAATAGCAGCATAAAGTGACTTCTGGATGGTTCGTTTCAAAGCCGAGTTTTTGTCGTTTAAAAGCTAAAATCACACACACACATAAACACACTGTACCCAAAGTTGACACCTACATGCCAACACACACTCCATCTCACTCTTTAGCAGGAAGTGGTGGGTCGTTGGTTCCTGTATAGAGCTCTGGGCGTCATGTGACTGGTTTTGTTTACAAAGTAGGAGCCCAAATGATTGGCACCAATGTGGATTTCAAGCTGTCAGAGTTCACTAAGCACTTTAGACCCAATGACATGGACAGATATTTACAAAAATAGGTGACCCTTATAATGCCAACAGGGTGTTTTTTTTCAATAATTTCAATTATATATCAACATAGAGTATTAACAGGCGCAACGGAGAATGTTCCAGACCTGCAGTATCCAAACACCTACGACGACTTTATCAGCTTCCCCTCTCCCACTCTGGAGTCTTTGGTAGCCTAGAAGGGTACAAATGGAAAATATATGGATTTGTGATGAATAATTTGCTAAAAATAGTTTTGTTGTCACTGTAAGGGTCAGAGCAGTTTCACACCTCAAAAAAAATGCGGCACAAATTTGCGGACCATCCGTGCTGCAGGTTTCCACGTGAAAACCATGCAGACTTGTACATGTCAAATTCTCACCATAGGAAGAAAAAGGCGCATCTCATTATCTGACAGAAACCACTTGATGGCATACTCACTAGAGAACACCCCCCCCCCCC
>OMNV01029742.1:9007-25640 GCA_900303265.1 Brotula barbata | reverse complement strand
CTCCTAAAGTGGTACCCGCGCTGTTTATTCAGCTTTGGAGACTGCAGCTGTGAGACGGGGGGGGGCAAAAGGACACCAGTCACTCAGGACCCATTCTGTTAATGAAGACAAATTAGTCAGGCGATGGTGTCCCCGCACACACACACAGACACATGCACACACACCTGTATTTGCTGCTTAAGACAAACTCCACTGGTGATGTTTGCTTCCTGTGGTTATTCATTAATGAGAATCACACGGACCCACTTATCCTGGGCCGCGTCACGGTGAGCTGGAGGAGTTCGGCATCTATATACGTCTTCATCTACTGTGACCTTATATAGAAGATATAGATAAATATTATGTAACTTGGCCCAGGTTAGTGCACAAGTTACCGTCACCTCCGTATTGTCTTGTACAGCTGATGGTGGGAGGAGTCGAGACTTGAAACCAGATTGTGACTTTCAGGACTGTAGTCTGTGTCTTGTCACAACTGATGTACCGTTATCTGGCTTTACTTTTCATTTATATGTATTGCAGTTTGTTGTTATGTTATTTTTCCAACATATATTCACTCATTAGACTGGCAGCATCCCCCAAAAATATGTTAAAATGTTCATTACTCCCCTTCTTTATTACAGCATAACATTATTTTGCCCATGCAAATGCATACTGATTGACTCTCTTAAAGTACTTGAGTTATTTATAGGATCTTTGATAACTTTAATGGTCCTTTTCACACGAGTAGCCCATTACCAGTTTGTAGAGAACTTAAGAAGAAAGAAAAAATCTCAAAAATCCATTATGGTAACCCATAATTGCTATATGACGTTATTCAATTCCCTCAAAATTCTCTTTATTGAGGCCATTATTTCATATAGACTATCCAAGTCTTATATAAACATAATGAATGTATGGGCCCAGATGTGACGAATTCATTACTCACGTGGACGTTAAGGTTTTGTAAATCTTGTTGAAGTGCAGTACATTATTTTACTATTCTTAAGGTGGAATGCGTGCATAAACGTGTCACCAAAACAGCTGTGATACTCATCAACCTAGTTTTACAAAATGCTAATGTGTAACAGTGGGCCCCATGGTTCCTCTGTATGCTGTGACTTTTAACTGGCTGGCCTCCCCTTAATTATTATGGTTTTAAGGCTTTTTAATGGATGTCAGAGTCGTGGCAGTAATTATGGGTTCTCTGTGTGGAGGTTTTTTTTGGTAAAATAACCCTGCAGAATGAACTGTTTGACATTGATAAAGTCATAACATTAAGTGTCATTTTAACATGTTATGTGATATAATGATATAATCAGCCTGCAATTTGGACGTCATTATGTTAATTTTAGCCCAGAGAGTTTAAAAGAGCTTTGGTCTGGCATATGGAACAGCTGCGTACTCAATATGATTGTTATTACTTTAAAATGAACCATTCAAATGTTCAAATCGACATAAATGCAAAAATCATCTGTAAACACAGTTTTCTCCAGGTAATTTATGACTTAGCTAGGTAAAGTGAAGCACATACCTCCGCCAAGGCTGAACGAGATAAAGAAAACTAATGTTTTGTTGTCTATTTTATTCCACACTTCTTCCTCTGCACCTAAACATCCTAACTATTAGGATGGGGTCGATATGGAAAGGTCACACAAAACAGGACAGGACTCAAACCCGAGACCGTCTTGCTGTACGGTGCCAACATCATCTGGACCAAATTGTGTCAGTTTGTAGTCTATCAGCATAATCATAATCTGTGTAAAATCGGTCTCCCTGGATCTAGATCAGGACCAAACATGAATTGGTCCTTAGGCCTCATCCTTCAAACAATTTTCGTTTGAAGGAACTTTTTGGAACGATAAGTGATAAGTGTGAAATTTATCTCCCTACACACAGATATAATTTTCCTCCCAAACTGTAGCTTCTCACGCTAAAATTCTGTTTGCAAACTCACTCATTTTGACCTCGTGTTATTTTTTGCATCCATATTTATAAAAACTGCATGCACGCACACAGTAGTTACAAAAGCTACTTCACTTTGAATGAGCGTAGCAACAAAGCTAACAAGACAAGCTACTGTAACCATCATGAGAATACTTGTTATTATTTATAAAAGGTCTGTGGCCAGTCCTCGTTCCATCATTAACATTCCCCCCTTTCGCCAAACGCCATCGCTTCCTCTGTCAGCCTGGATCTCCATCTATCTACCTCATCCATGTGAGACCCTCAGGCCTGCCATCACACATCAGACACCACATGGTGACGCGTGTGCAAGCGTTCCAGTCACAGAAGGGACAAAGCACTGGCAAAATGGAAGAAATTGCTCACGACAGAGGGAGAAAACAGATTGGAAGGAGGAGGGGCGAAGTGAATATCAGATGAAATTATTTTTGATTATAATATCGGCTAAATTTACCTTGCTAGTTGTTATAATCTACCCTTATACTCACATTATACTTCTGTGTTTTGTTTTCCAGGGCCCTATTTAAACACAAGGTCTGGCCCAGAACACTTATGGGGGGCTTAAGTCATGAAACGCAGTCTTTCCAGAGAACAGACTGAAATAACATTCATACGTAGTCACATTCCCAAAAAAGGCACCTAATTTGTCATCTGACAATGCCGAGCCAAAGAGACGCAGAGGACGAGCAGAAGGAACACATCAGTTCCAGGAGGTTTGATGCCTCCTTAACAACGCTACAGAAACCGCCCACCCAATCTGGTCACATGGTAATGACAAAACAGACCCAGCCAGAGGAGCTTTAGACGGCCCACTTCTTTCTCCATTCTCCTATCCGATAAGCTTTTTCACAGAAGACATACTGTGTCGTCCTCTCCTTTATGAAACCGGTGTTCCATCTGCAGATGGCCCCTCTTGATCCTCAGCCCTCTTCGTACCCTTTCTGTGACGTCTCAGAGCAAATATTCCTTCACGGTTGTTAAAGAAAATCGGACTCCTTTGTGACAGTTAATCTGTTTTGGTTGATTCAGAGAACGACACTGAATGTCACATCAGATCCTCCACTGAATCCCAAAGTTTGTGCTGAAGTTTCCTTTTATGTGTTTACCGGTTGACGCACTCCTACTCTGACTTCCGTGTTTTCCGTTCCTAACACACACTCGCTCAGAGGATCAATCAGGACGACCTCAGGAAGCGGTGGTGCAGCACGTCTTCTTTTTGTTTCGATAAAGTACCAGAGGAAACCAAAGTCTGTCTCATCTCTGCAGCTTGTTAAATGAGAGCCCGTTCCTCTCCCCACATCCACAAAAGGATTCTCACTCCGCAGCGTGGGAGGAAGCTCGGCTGTACACACACGCTCCCGATCAGCGAACGGCAAAGTTAAGATTACTGTTAATGTGCCACCGTCGTGTTGAAGGAGCGTCCGGGCGAATGTGTTCATCGCCACGAGAAACTTCAGCTTGACCCACGGGAAAGGTCGCAGACAAAACGGAGGAGGCAGATATGGACCAGGCCAGAATCGATAACCATGAAATTGCCTCACAATCTGACATGCCCCAAGCAAATTCATTTTACGCCTGTATCATTCATCTATCAATTTGTCTATGTGGGACACTGCAGACCTGACTGAGAGCCGCACGAAGAAAAAAAAACAACCTCACAATCACGGAAGGTGCAATTTAAGACAAAAAATGCCTCAAAGTGATAATATGACCGGTTGTTAATTCATCGCGGGAGCACTTGATGTTTTATGCGTTTTATCTCACAAAGTCTAGCAGCTCCAAACTGTTAATTATGATTTCTAATTTCTCTCCCCTATCACCTTGATTCACACCATTTATTCTTATGAGAATTTGCCCCAAAGCGAGCAGGTTTCTATTAGCTTATTAGCAAAAAAACAGTCTGCCGGTGCTCTCTTTGTTAAATTAATACATATTTCAAAGCAGCGGCCACGTCAGCTAATAAATGGGAAAAGCTTCGTGGAAATAAGTGGATGTGCCCGGTAGTTACTGAGAGTACATCGGAAATAAAACGCCGTGCCAAAAAACATGCGAGAAAAAACTTGCAGATTTGCGAGAAAAGAACTTGGATGTTTTATGAGTTTATGTAGGCAAAAATTTGAAAAAAGAAAAAAAAAACTAGTAAAATAGTTTATATAGAGTCTTCTTTTCTTTATATATAGGAGAAAAAATGTGTCATTTAAGCACACACATACCACTGAAAGTACACACACACCACTGGAAGTACACACACACTACTAAAAGCTTGCACACAGATCACATATACACACGTATAACCTCTTACAAACACGATATGATTATGCATTCACACAGGTGCAACTTTTTTTAGTAGTGTGTGAGTGTGCTTTCAGTGGTGTGTTTGTGTGTTTGTGTGTGTGTGGGAGTGAATGACCCCTAGTGGCCCTAATATGCCATCGTACTGAGAGTGATAGTGATCAGTCATCAACTTAAACATTGGAAAATGCCCTCATTAGGTTGACCATAACAAATAGAACAAAATATACAAATAAATACAAAAAAATGTATTAATGTCAATGTCAACACCATTTTGGCCTGTAAAAAGATAACGTAGGTTTCCCAAAACTAATATTGTTTCCTTATTTCCAAATTCCAAATTCTAATGTGTCATATTTAAAAAGTAGTTTTACTATATGCTGTATGTGTGGTCTCAGTCAATAAGAGAGGCCAACACACACACACATACGGTCCACACACACGTCCAGTATAAGTCGATACAGAAGGGAAAGGACCTAATTAAAGGAAAATGAATCACAGTTGCAATATTGATCTCGAAAATCAAATTACATTATTCTCCCAGATTATTCAACCCTAATCTACACAATCCAATCCAATCCAATCCAAAAAAACATTTTGCTTGTAAAATCCCTGCATTTTGGAGCCACTAATGTTTAGTGTTTGAATTTGTAATTGTTATGATCATAGTTAGTGGTGTTATTATATAAGACCGTTATGTAAGATTGGGCAGAAAGGTGTTTCTGGAGATGTAAAATTCTGTGCAGCCCACTCACGAGGATGAAGATCGGGATGTGACATTGCAGAGGTAGGATGTATAGCAGGGGGGTGTTTGGAGTCCTCTGAGTCTACACTGCTAAAGCCACGCGCCTCTTTCATCTCCACCTTGGTTAAAATTCTCCATACAAACACGCTTCATCCCAACCTATACGTGCACGCCGATCCGCAGGAACAAATTAGATTCTGATAAATTGATGTATCGCTTCTCCTTTAACCTCCAATTACGCAGTTCAAGCGTCCTTGACGACAGATCAACTCGTTCCTCACAGAGATTTGTGTGTTTGTTGAGTCCATTTCGAATGCAAAAATGGCAAACTGTGGCTGTAATTCTTCCTGAAGTAATCAAGGTAACATGGGCTGTTATTTACACAGAACCTTTCAGCAGAAAGCCATAAAGGGACCGGCGGCGATATGTAATGTATGCCTCCACCCTAGTCAGAAACATTACAGTGGGCCCGGGGGAAATATTCTGGAGGAAATGATGTAGTTACTGTCTTTGTGTTCTGGAGTGCTTGTGCGAGTGTATTTTACGTGTGTGTGTGTGTTTTGCGGGGGTGGTTCTGGTGGTGGATGACTAATGACTGTGTGTGTGTGAACGTAGGGGGTCTGGCGGTGTGTGCATTTGTGCGTGAGAGAGTTTGAGAAAGGTTTCCCCTTATGTACCGGGAGATGAATGCGCGCACGCACACACACTTGAACAAGTTTAAATTAGCCGCTAAATCAGTCACTTCACCCGCAGCGGTACGCCGGGAACACAATCGGGGCGGAAATAGTCAAACGGAGCGGTTCAGCAGAATCTGCTAACGGGCCGAGTGGCGAGCAGTCAAATATCCTCAACCTGCAGCGCCTCGATTTCCGTCCATCTATGCTGTTGGCACTCGATATGTTTACATTTGTCACTGTCGAAATGTGTACAGTAGAATTTCAGCAGCAGTAAATTGCTTTGCCTCTAATGCCACTTTATTAATGAACGATTTGCGAAGCACAATGGAGGAGAAAAATAGGTAAACATGCTGTGGAGTGCCAGGAGACCACGGCCCTGAGCCATCTATCAACACGCCTCTCCCACCGTGATCAATTCCAATGAAAACGTGGTGAACTTGCATGCATATGATATAACAAACTGTATGTGGAACTAACACACGTTTCCACACGTGATGAGAAGCTTTGTTTTCTGTTTTTAAGTTATGATTTAGTGCAGCAACTGCAGCAAATATGTCAAAGTTGAATCGCCACGAATGACGTACGGGTTAGAAATACAATGCAGTATATATATGAGTGTGACAAAAACAAAGTTGGCTCATGATTGATTGTGTTACAGAGCTCATTAGTACCAAATTTTCTCAACCTTGAACTCAGATTGATTTCTGCATTAATCTGAATTTAGATCTTGTAGAGAATTATTCTGTTTTTCTCACATCTGAGGCCAAACCGTGTGATTGGACATACAGGGAGCGCTTTGTAGCAGCTTAGCTAGCATAAAACGTAAACACATGCAGGGTTGGGCAGTGATTCTGAAATTTATACAAGAACATTTTTTATTTGAAATAGAAAATATTGTTGCTATCTTACCATCGCAAAAAGTCCAGATGTCATTTGTATCAAAGGGTTCTTTATTTTTGCACTTTAAATACTTAAAATACTTTTCTGAATCACGATTTCCCGCTGGATTAGATTATTTACTTAAGTATTTAGTCATTTAGTATTAGTGGTAAACAGTATGCCTATATGAATATTTCATTATACTTTAATTATTATCTTAATGTCTGCTTTAAAAAAAAGATCCCAGCTAAATTTTGCAGCCATGACAAGTAGGATTGCTAAATGGAGGCTAGCTAAGTCAAACAATGCGTGTAAGTGCGAAATATGAAGGAGAAATTATTTTGGGTAGGGTTGATTTTGCATTACGGAGAAGTTTGGAAAAAAAAGTGAATCAAGTGGACAATGGACATTTTACTTTACATTCAAATTTTTTTAATGTGTGATAAAAGTGCACAAGGCTAACTAGCTAGCTAGCTGCCAGCAGCCAATGGTGCATTCTAGACAACGAAACTTGGGTAAATATAACAAAAATAATTCACATTTTAAGGTTAAGATTTTACGGTCTCATCCAATGTGTCTTTGTATTTTGAAAATACAATACACATTTATTTTATTATTATTTGGTAACACAATATTTGCATTTTATTTTCAAAAATTTGCAACAGTAGTACTTTGTATTTTCTGAAATAAAATATATAAAATATAAATATGTACTTTGGCCCATCCTTGCTTGTACACCTATACAATAATATTTGTGTGTCATCCCCATCGCCTCCATTCCATCAACGGTGAGCAGAGAGACGTCCCCATGCTTGAGATGTGCTGGTTTGTCCTTCAAATGTACTGTGAATCAGAGCTCTACAGTACCAGATGTCTTGGCTGTGTTTCTAAGCTGATGGTCATGATACTTGGCAGTTGGTCGAACACACACACAAGCATCCTGTTCGGGGCTTACAGACTGCGTGCCTATCCAAAATAAAAGGACAAAATGTTTGCCAGAGCCTCTCTCCTGACTGTAGCACCACGCGCACATTTATATTTTTAAAAATCTGCTCTGTAATATAGAAATAAAGAATTTCTGATGGTTGAAATAGTATGTACTCTTATTAAAGAGGATCATGTCCCCTCTTGCGTCCATCCTTGGAGGTGGTATAAAGGCCCAGATATTATTGATGCATTGCAATCCTGTTCAGATTACGCTCAGTGAAGTCCAGCAGCGCCCTCCAGTAAAGTTGAAACAAACAAAGAGAGTTGAAATGGCTGTAGGCTAGTTTTTAATCTTGCAGTTTCCCACTTATCTATCCCCTGCCACAGAATCCCAGAGCCAGCTTTCCCCTCTTAATCCTCACCAAGCGTTCATTATTCCTCTGCTTCGAGCGCAGATGTGGCTTTGGATCCTGAGCGCTGAGTGACTGATGATTTACTCAATGAGTTTGGCAAATGAATCCGCTTTTGGACTCTTACGCTGTTGATACACACATTGGTTTTGCGCTTTTCAATGGGCCCAAATCCCCAAATTTTCCTCCCAGCTCACTCAGCTCAGATCAAATCAACTCCGACGTTTGTTGAGTTTCAAAAACATCAACATTGAGCTGGAGAGGGATTTTGGGGGGCGCTATTGGGCTTCAATGAGTTCTCCCGTTTCCCTCTTGTTAGGCATCTTGGTTAAACCTCTCAGCGGATATAGCACAAGGCACAACAGCTCAGCTACTTTTCCACTTGATCGATGAGTGCAGTTTTAAGGGATATCTCCATTTATCTGGCACAAATGAAGCCTTTCAGTGAAATTAAACCCTGCTTGTTTGGCTGGTTGCTAAGGGTTAATATGCATTCTTGTCAAGTCAGCTACATTAGGCCTGTAATGCATTTAGAAAGATAAGGTCAGTTTATTAATATAACACTATTTGGACACAAAGGGATATACTTTACAAAGGTATAAAGACATCAAAATGACAGATTATGCATAAAAGATGATTAAAGGAAAACTTCAGAGTCAAAAATGTATCAAATGGAATCAAAGAAAGCCTCCAAAATCCAATTCCAGGATGCTTCTTTCATAATTTATGTAGAGAAAAGTCAAGGTCCCTCGGCAAACACTCGAATTTGCGAAGGCCCCAAAGGATTCTGGGTACAGGATGTGACACACCTGAGCCGATACATTTTTAAACACCCACAATTACGGCCCTCCAGCGGTGCTATCGAAAAATCCTAGACTGGAAAAAGTCTCTGAGCTCATTTTGTAAATGTCAGGGTTAGGGAGGGAAAGGACAGAGGAGGAAAGAGCCGAAAGAGAAGGATGACGAAAGAAGAAGAAAGTGAACCGAGTGCTGCTGTAAAGTACGTGGATTTATCCATCACTCTATTTCAGTGGCTTACTTCCCTTTCCACTTCCTCCTCCTCCTCTTCCTCCATATCCACACTTTATGAATGCATTCAATTATTCAACATGCAATTTTCCCAATCGGAGAATCCCAAGCTGAGGCCTGGTTCCTTCCTGTGATAGAGAGCAGCACCTCCACATTCTGTGAACCTGCAGAAAATTCACCAGACGCAAGGTCTGATTGGAACTGTTTGGATTTTTCATTTTAATATTTTCCTGCTGTCACAAACCCAAACTCCAATGAGTCTGTAGGTCGACTTCAACAAACTACAACAAAAACATTCTACATCTGACGACTCTGACTCAGTTTCCCCAGAGGAGGGCTGCTGGCAGGGATGATCCAGAAACAGATTTCTTTGGAATTCTGTCAGTTTTCCCTTGAATTGTACTCTGTTCATAAATAAATACAGTACGCGAGGTTTAGGCATGTATGTACACCGAACAGGAAAATCTGTCCCTAGGAAAAAATCTGACTATATGAAAAAATGTGATTAATACTCTAATTACAGACCATTAACTTGAAAAATGCACAATTAATCACCTGCGGTATGTTGTCATGGGCTCTTCCAGGTGACCCACGGGCACGGCATAAATTTTAAATACATCAGAGGATTAATAAAACTCTGTAATAAAGGAAGCAATACTGCTAGTTTGTAAATCATTGTAAATCAGCCCAGAGACACTTCAGCCCACCGTGCTACCATCTGCAGTACCGGCACGCATACTGTACATAGCGATCGTGGCGGACCGCGTGGCTGGAGCGGCGTGTGTACACAGGGTGACGCGGGAAATATCTGCAAAGGAATGAGAACGCAGCGACAAACACCACACGCTCCTCTTACCTCTCTGTTTGCTACACTGTTAGAGGGAGAGGCGGTAAAAATAGCAGCAGGAAGATGAAATGGGGCAGTGTGGGTAAAAATGGAATACGTGAAATGTAGCTCTCATCTCTGCAACGGAGGAAAATAATGATCAGAGGTTCCATGCGTCTTCTTACGGAGTTTGCTGTGGAGACTGATATTCAAAGCTCCGGAGGAACAGAAGCCACCAGATCACAAGCGGTCTGCTGTCTTCTTTTCGCTGTTTTGTCATGTGTGCATGCATGCATGAGTGTATGACAGCATAACAGGACATCTTTTATTTATTTTTTACTGCAGCTGATGGAGGGGGACCTTTGAGAGAAAAAAACTCACAGGCTTCTGAGAAAACCCCCCCCCATAAATCCACCAGATTAAACACCTCGGAGCTAGATATTACCAAAGATGACCTCATTCAGTCATATTTTGGAATCAGATTTGGTAATGAGGAAATACTTCTGCTTTTAGCCAAAGATTCACAATAATATCATAAACATATGGACTCTGAATTTCATGTCAACTTGTACGTTCCGGTACAGTTGCCGCTGTTGTTGATCGATCTCCCGTAGTTTGGAGAAAGAAACTACCAAATTTGAGAATTTGTTTCAGTAATTTACAACTTTTGCCTCACAAAATTTCAAATTTTTTGTCTTGGAAATGTACGCCTCCCCTCAGCTGTGTTAAAAAATATAATAGAAAAAATATAAAAAGATGGCCCGATCCGCTTTCTTACTTGTGTGTATGAGCTGATCGTGAAACTACGGAGCATTTTTGTGTGCGTCCACTTGTGTGTGCGTTCTCGCAGACCTGGTTTTCTGCACGGCGTAACTTCATGGCTTCTATTTTGGTGCACCATGTTTTCTGCTGTCTTATGAGACAGCTAACAACATAATGAACACTAATGACGCACTGCACTACACGGCACGCGTCTGGAATTAATTCTCCAAGGCAAACAGTGCATCAGAGTAGCACCAAAAATAAAATCTTCTTCCGTCCTCGACACATTGCAGAGTAAACAGCAGTAATTAGCCATCGGAGGCCTGATGGCCGCAGGCGTTTTGTGCAACTGTAATGCATTTCCAAAATCTTCACGGTAAAACATTACCTCTCCATAACCCATCGGTCGGATTGGACGGCTCCCACCCTCGATGGATTCATCTTAATAACCTCTCTGCTGTGTTTACGGTGTTTATTTTTTATTTAGTTTTCCTCAGCTGCCAGAGCCAAGGAACCCCTAACCACAGTCGCACTTAATTAACGATTAGACGCGAGTTAATTATCTACACGTTCCACCCATCGTAACGTACCGGCGAAGCGTGAAAGTGATATGATGTGTTTTGCTCTTATAATAAATAAAACCATGAAGTTTGGTTTCATTTCAGGTTGGCTGAGGTTTTTGTGATCAGCTCTCTCTCATTTCTGTCTATGTTTGAACTGTTCGAACCACTTAAGGCACATTTCTGCTCCGCTTCACGTACCAAAAATAATACATCCTCGTCGGTGTTTTTAAGCTTTCAGACAACGTGCACAAATATGGAAGAAAATAATGCAGATTACAGACAGAAGGGGCATCCGTATTTAATGTGGAGCATCAATAAAATAATCCTTTAGACAAAGTAGCTTTCCATGGAGGTTGTTGCTGATTTTTGTCCGATCACCCAACAGGTGAGTGGACAGACGACATGTTTCAGGCGGTAATCCCCTCTACACGTTGATGCTAGCCAAACTCTAGCTTGCTCTGCTCTTACTTTGGCTACATCAACACTAAACCAGATGGTAAGTGGACTGCATGTCTATCGCGCTTTTCTTTACAATGTTTGGCCTCACATTCACCCGTTCATACACACATTCACACAACGACAGCTGAGGTAACCATGCAAAGCCCCACTCGCTTGTCGGGGCAATTTGGGGTCAGGGTCTTGCTCAGGGACCTTCCGGTGGATTGAACCGGTGACCCTGCGATCACTAGGCGACCACCTGTACCCCCCAAAGTGGATGAATTAAAAAATAGAGAAGAGAGAAGAGAAAAAAATAAACAACATGGGAGTTGAAAATAATTTTATATAATATACGAGCAGTGAGAAAGAGACACACTTTATATGAAGTCGGGAGGAAATATGTGAGGCAGGAATGATGGATTCGTGTTCCCTTCCTGTCTGAGGTTCACTCCACCATTTGTCTGTGGACAGTCAGCTTATCTAAAAGGTGAAACTGTTAACGTGGATGAAAAATTCAACAGATTCCAGATTTACCCGGCTGGGTGTAGTCAGAATCTGAGTATTGAACGGCAGTGAAGGGCCTGGTGTTGCAGTTGCAGCTGCAACTAATTGCCAAGTAAGGCTGTCCACTTTGTGCTTCCAGCAGTGAAGCCGGTGGCTCAGTGGTTAGCTCTGTCTCTATGTGTCAGCCGTGCCATAGTTGGTGACCTCTCCAATAGGCTGCCCTTTACCCAATGACCCTTACATGGATGAGCGGTATAGATAATAGATGGTGGGCTTAGTGTGTTAGTAAAAGCATATAATGCATCTCATCTCCCTGTGTGTGTGTATGTGTGTGTGTGTGAGTCAGCCTGGGGAATTTCAACACTGACACAAACAAATCCTCTCTCTTATATTACAGCAGGATAATGAAGCAGAAATACGGTTACTGAGGAGACTCAACACGCTGCAAATCAAAGACGGGCTGGAAACTGAAAACATGCTGCAAATTCAGAAAACACAAGACATTATTATTCCGCCCCATCTACGGTCCCCTCTTTTAATTGTCCTCCAGAAACTTCCGTCGCGTTGTGACTGGATTTTGTCTTTTGCGTGTGTTTTAGCTCATCCGTAATCAAATTTACATTACGGTCATTTACCGGCTATTAATGTTTTGGTCTTTATGATTGAAACCCAAATTAATTTGCGTCTGATCGCTCGCTCGTTGCTTTCATGAACAGAAAAAGCAACTGTAAATTCACATTGTGCCGTCTTTTTATACGTGCGTACCCTGTTTGAAGATGCGTCCAACGGCGTTAATAACAGGACTAAATCTATTTTAATGTATGCTACATCTCAGTATTCTGCTCTGCCTCCTACACACAGATTTCATTTAACTGCAACCGTATCTGCAGAATGCGTGCCCTCTCTCTGCAGAGGGGTTTCCCAGCGCAGGCATTCCCTCGCTCTCTTATCTCTCCTCTGCTGCTGATACAGCATGACCGCGCTCCGTGCAAAGATGGCTGCCAGCTCACTGCCCCTTTTTCTCTCCACGCTGCGAGTTCACGGGCAGGAGAGGCAAAGGAGAGAGAGAGTGTGACTTTGAAAAATACATGACCCGGGGGAAAAAAGAATGACACCAGTCAGCGTTTCCAGGCTCCCATCATCGTCATCATCATCATCATCAGCTTCATCTTTGTGCAGAGATTTACCACTGTAATATTCTCCATTTTTTTCCAAATGAAATTCTTCACTTTCAGGCTGTTTTCATGATGGTATTTCATCTGTAGCCCACATAAAACGCTCTAACGCGGTCGGTAATGCAGCACGTGCACGTGCGCACGTCTTGCACGCTCGTCGCTAAGTGTCGACTTATCGCAGCAGAACACGCTCGTGTACGTGCGCGCTTGCGATCGCACCCCGTCGCATGTGGGAGCAGATGGTAAGAGCTGGTGCGCGCGTACTATTTGTATATGTGTGATCTTATATGTGGGTTGCCATGGCGACGCCTCGTCTTCAGTCATCCCCAACAACGTCCCGATGTTGCTCAGTGTGACATAAATGAAGAGAGTACTCAGGATGAAACTGACATAAAGTAAAAAAAAACAACAAAGGCAGACAGGAAATGAAGACGATGGGACGTAAACGACAGAGAATGAGAAGATAAGGACAAAAACCGAGGGCCGCTTTCGCCTTTTTTTGCTCCACGTACCGTTAGTAACTCACAATAGGATGCTTTTAATTTTCATTTGAGCAGGTAATCTATCACGCGTGATGGATTCCAGTTTGAAAGTAATCCCCTAACCTGGCATTTGTCAAAGTCGGAATCAATGGTGCCGCTGGAGAGCTAAGCAGGCTGTTTATGGCATTAAAGAGAATCAGCTTTCTGCGAGCCGGATCTTAAAGCTCCCGGCCTCCACGCTGACAGCTCGTCACTGTGGATCTAAGTGAGGAGCTGTGCATTCGTACACGGACGGATGAACCCAACTAAGGCTGGGATAAGAGCGCCCGCAAGAAGTATCCGGGAGTATAACATCATCGGGAGAAGACGCGTGTAATGGGGATGAAGAGATAAAGAACTGGTGGATACGGAGGATATCACAGCATTTTAGGGAGGAATACTCAGTACTCTAAAGTATTTGAAGATGTGAGTGAGACGTCTTAAAACTGAATATGACAGAAAATACACCGTATGACATCATAGGGGTGTAGCTGCTCGTCTACCCCGACAAATTCCTGCCTTCACTCATCGGGAGTGGCACAGTCAGCTTGGCCATTTGTGTCAATGGCAAAAACATAAAAACAAGGCTGAGCTTTTCATTCCTTGTTTCTGCATGAGCAACTCCCACTGATTGGGTCCAGGACCAGGCCCCCCCCCTCTTCACCAGAGCTAGTGCCAGTGATCATTCAGAGCTTTTGGACCAGAAAAATAAACACGTGAAAACCTAAAACATACCTTTTTAGTCCGGTTAATATGAAAAATCCTTTTTTTTTTAGTATTATTCTTGGTTTCATTCTTTCTGTTTTTTATTGTTTTATTTTTCTATATGTTGTATTATTTCTTTTACATTATACTGTGGACTAGTCTTATTTTTATTGTTTGTTTTTACTGTTTTATTCTTGTATCATTCCCTTATTCTACTGTAGGGAGCCCCTAAAGTCCCAAAAGGAGATTTTTTTTTTTCTTATGTGTGCAGGTTATTATAAAAAATATCACCTTTCTGACTTTAGGGCCACTATAATCTTCAAGCAGCTCAGCCACCAAAAACAGAGCAAATTGACAATAAACACAATGTAACCCTGTGGTCTTTAGGGGCTGCATAGTAGTGTTTGGGGGTTTTTTATTGGCTTATCTATACATGCATTAGTCTCGTTGTCTCTGCGGTTAATCCTTTCGTGAGTCAGTTTGAAACCTACATTGTGAATTTAACTCACGAAAGCATTCCGAGTTGCAGATTTGAATGTAAAATGCACCATAAGCACTTTTTCCTCCTCTTCTTCCAATCCTGAGCGTTGTGAGTTGATGTCATCACTTTGATCACAATGATTTTTTTTCCCCCCTGCTGGTCACAAAGCTATCCTCCCTTCATTTCCTCCTGCGTGCCCATAAATAAATGAATCTTTGAGAGTATTTGACATTGATATGCAGCAGATGAAAGCTACCTTCTAAAACGCTGTCGTAAATTGCGCGTGACACGTTTTTAAGGATCGCGTTGTTCATTCCTCTTCGGCCACGACGGTGTGATGAAGTGGCTTGAGGACTGAGATAAATGTGTTGTATATGAAAAGCAATTACCTAAACTTTAACCAGACTTTAATCAGAGCCAATGCGTCATCGCGTTGGCGCGTTCATAAAACACATTTTTTGGCCGCATTACACAACGTTAGCGGTGTGGCTGAGGTATCGCCACCGGAGAGAAACAATATCTTTAATAATATTTATTTGCAAGTCAAATCGCCTTAATGGCTTTTGTTCATTTATTTATCCGTGCATTATGTAATGGCACGGTGACTTCTCTGATGTATTAGCCAACGCTGAGTGGGCAGTTCAGATCCATTACCCATCTACTCGTGCAGGTCTGCTCTCTTTATGCAGCCATTTATCTCAGCCTTCTTGTTCCACAGTATAACCTAACAGCAAGCCACTGCAAAGTGCCATCAGTTGAGATGAGGAAAAGAGTGAATGCAGCAACTAATTTTCATACGAGCAGAAGGATGGGCAGCTCCAGAGGAGGGAAGGATCGATAAATATTGGGTTTGGGAATCCGATGGCTTTCATATTGACAGAGGTCGAGGTTTGCTCGCGCCGTCTGCTTGTGTCAGACGCAGCACAACTGTCAAGTGTTGTGTCGGTGTTCTGTCATCTTGTTATTCTATTCACTGATGAGGAATGCTGCGAATCAGAGACGCATCGGGTCGCTCTCGCAGCCTTCGCTCTTTATATTCCTCATCCGGAAGATTAACGTTGCAGCCGACTGCACCTGTTCCTTGAATGAGATATGTGCAAAGCCTAAAAGCCGACGTGCTGCACCGACTTCCTATTAAAAATTCCTCGGTGCATTCAACGTATCTACACCATCATTCTTCCCTTTTAATTATGCATTGAACTTTGCCTAATTTGTTCATCTTGGTTTAATTGTAACACACGGCGCACAAAAGCTGAGCAAAGAAGTATGGATCGCAGCTTAAGTCACAAAAACTAAAGGACTCAGTGCAGGTTGATGCATGTGGCCTGCGTTAGATATCACTAATATCTGGGATTAGACCTTTAATGAACACGTTTAATCAACAGGGAAACACGTAAGGGATGAATCCAACGATTAAAATGTCCTGGATTCAGCCACTGTGGTCATTTTGAGTCTTAAAAAAAGCAATCTGGGTATGATTTACAGCGAGGGAAATCAAATATATGCAGCATATTAGCAATAAAGTGTTTGTGGCTCAAAAATGTTCTAAATCCACATAAAGTTCATATCCTGATCACGGTAATGAGCTAAAGATCAATACTAAAGCACGAGGGCAATGTTTGAAAAACTTAATTATCCAGGATAAAACTGCGGATTTGTGGATATGAGGCATTTTATATAATATACAGTATGTATATATATATATATATATATATACATATAAAATATTTTTCTGACCATGTTAGCCAATGGATGACA
>OMNV01029739.1:0-15937 GCA_900303265.1 Brotula barbata | reverse complement strand
TCTTATGATAACTTTAGTCCCTCTCAAATCGATCTTCTTGTTGATAGTGCCACAGGGTCAATGCGAACAGCACTTGATTCCATAGCCCCCTTAAAAGAGAAGATAATAAAACAAAGGAAGTTAGCTCCATGGTATAACTCCCTAACCCGTCAGTTAAAGCACTCGTCGCGAAAACTCGAAAGAATATGGCGTACTACCAAACTAGAAGAATCTCGCTTAGTCTGGCAGGATAGTCTTAAAACATATAGGAAGGCCCTCTGCAATGCCAGAGCCGCCTATTACTCATCATTGATAGAGGAAAACAAAAATAACCCTCGGTTCCTTTTCAGCACTTTGTCCAAGCTGACAAAGAGTCCGAACTCTACTGATCCTAGTATTCCTATAACTCTCAGCAGTAACGACTTCTTGAGCTTCTTTAGTTATAAAATTCTAACTATTAGAGACTAAATTCATCATCTCCTCCTTCAACTGGAACCGATTTATGCTCAAACACAGGAACCTTAGATTCAGCCATAAAACCTGATAGATATTTAGACCACTTTTCTCTAATTGACCTTCCTGAATTAACTTCACTGATTTCTACATCTAAACCATCAACCTGTCTCTTAGACCCCATCTAAACCATCAACCTGTCTCTTAGACCCCATCTAAACCATCAACCTGTCTCTTAGACCCCATCTAAACCATCAACCTGTCTCTTAGACCCCATCTAAACCATCAACCTGTCTCTTAGACTCCATCCCAACTAGGCTGCTTAAGGGAGTCTTACCCTTAATTAACACCTCTTTACTACATATGATCAATGGGTCTTTACTTGAGGCAGATATTACCTACAAGTCTGACCTTCTGGTCTGGACAGTGTCAATTAAGTTTCTGGTTCCAGGCTTGTACCAAGGAGTACTCCCTTACTGCTAAACTGGAGCACATGCTATCTGGACAGACCATCCCCCAGGCATTTCAGGTTGCTATAGAAATCAGTGTGACAATTTGCCCACGTCCCCGTCCTTATGATACTATATGGACAAATAATTCCTGGCACTCATACATCCTTCCAACCCTTACCTCATTTCGTGGAGCTCAACCTGACCATCTGCAGCACGCCACTGCCCAAGTTGAACAATCGTTCTCCCTGACGCATGTCCCGGTCCAGGTGAAGACCGACAGCCGCTAGGGATGCTGATCAACAGTTCATTGCTGGACTTTGAGTTGGTCACATCCATCATAGTAGAGCTGCCCCGACTCCTCGCTGGGGGTGATGATTCCAACATTGTCCTATTCACATCTCCAACCAAAATGATCACCATTGCTTGCCATGAGTTGCTACAAGACGGAGCAGTCTGCAATGCCTCCCTGGGCACCAAGAGTGACATGGTCGGGTTCAGCCTCATGACTCAAAAGACGTGAGATCAGGTGGTGACAGAATCAATTACTCAGCGGCGGAACCTTACCCCGGCTTCGAGTCTCGAAGAGAAGAGACTCTCAACTCTCTGACTACGGAGAACCAGAGAAATGCGCTTTGGAGGTTGTTTTGAGACTTCGACCAATCTTCTCAAGGGACTCCCACAACTGCGAAGTCACCAACGTCCACATGGTTCACATTCACACTGACCCGTATTGCCTGCAAGTATTGCCAGTATTAAAAAATGACCATCATGTGCTGTTCCAACATTGACTCCCGTCCACTTAAGCATGTTCCTCTCTTCCACTGGCTCATGGTCCACTTGGATCAAGAACTGGCTAAGGTAAAGGGGGCCCACTTTTTGTCTGTGGCCAACATCTGGACTGAATGAACATCTGGAATGAACGTAGACCCTGCCCAGTAGTACAAGCTGGCCTTCTCCTTCGACAACTTCCATTACATCTGGAACCATTGCCCATTGGAGAACTGTTGGAGAACATCTTTCTGAATGATGGCACCGCTCACAATAACTTCATCTATGTGGACGGCATCCTCACGAGGACTCGAACCTAAGAGGAAAACCTGACACCTCTCAACTCTCAGCTGCAGGACCCAAGCTGGCATCTGAGTGATGTCACACCAAAGTTCAGTGCGTAGGCCTGATGGTGGGGACAAATGGCATCGAACTCCAGGCAGGGAGAATTTGAGGCACTCAGAACATTAAGGCCCCAACAAGTGTGTCAAGGCTCAGGAGCTTACTTAGGGTCTGCAACTACTCTCAACAGAGAGGCTCAGAACTGAAGTCGGTCTGAGATTAGAATAAAGACCTGACGGACAGTCCTTTCATCAAGACCTGTCCACAATAGTCATCATCATAGGCATCAATAGTAAGGTGGAAGACAACCTGCTGACATGAAGGGTTGATGTTGGACAGACGTCAAATAGTTCAAACAGTTTTTAGGACATTCGTTTGACTAGTGTTTACGAAAAGCCAAAGCTGTTTGACTTGAGTCAAGGCTTGAATCGTCATGCCTTCACCACTATCTGACATTAACACTTTCAGCTGGACGAATTCTGTAAATGTTTAAAACTTCATGCCTTCACAAGTGTCTGATATTAATATTTTCCATATGAATATTCCAGGTAAACACTTTACTTTGAGACTGATCCCCTATGTTGGTCATTTACCTAGACTCTCTGACTCCCAGAGTAAGCAGCTGTAGTGCTTATTATTAATTTCATATTTAATACTTATAATGAATCTCAGTGATAATCTTTGATGATAACAATTTGACAAAAAAAAATTGGCAACTCAAACTTTTTGACCACAACAAGTTGGTCCAAACAAAATGATGATACACACAATTATAGTCTAATGGCATAAAGGCTCTTAGTATACTTCATAATTAACCAAAATCTAATACCTAATGAACTAAAACATTATGAAAATGAATTTAGCTCTTTCAGTGTGTAGACAAATAATACACAGCATCGAGGACACGTAGGGAGGAGACAGTCCCCGTGCTGAGAGAGGACCTTTTCGTGTCCCCTAACAATGAGTGTGACCGAGTGTTGAATTAAGGGAAGAATGTGGAGAATTACTTCATCTGTCAATCGGTTCTCATGTCTGAAGGAGCGTCCACAGCCAGCAGATGTCCCCGTCTACACACCTCAAGAAACTACAGGCTACAGTCAGAATTCCATCAACAGAGATGGACAGTCAACATGTCTTTGCCTTTAATCCACTGACTCCCCACCTATTACACTTCATCTCACACAAAACAAAAATATCATCTTTAGAAGTTTTGATAAAAAATGTTGTATTCTGTTTGCTGCCAATCTTGTTCCCGCTGAATGTTGATCCCCAGTTATGATTGTCTGTCTTTGTCACAGGATTCTTAATGTATCAATTTTAAGGCACGTCTACAATGTCACGCGTGCGTACACACAAGGACATATTAGCATTTAAATGGAGCGATGTCCTTTTTGTTCTTGTGTTTATCAGATTTGTTTTGCAACATAAAATCTGTACAGTGTGTCGATTAAAATGCTGCACACGGATCACACCGGTTTTTGCTTTATATTTACACACCGTGTAGAGGAGAAAGGAGCCCCGGCATGGACCCGGCGAACGCGAGTTACTGAGCTCAACACGTGTAAATGCAGATAAAATGTAAAATGAAGGTCAAACAGAACAACAGCACTGATCCAACTCTTTATAGTGATTGGAACAGGTGTGTGTCAATCAACCCGTGGAAGGACCTGAAAGGGGAGAAACACGTCAAGGCCTTTTTTTATAAGTTAAGCTTGAAAATTCACTTTGAACTTTTACGGTACACCTTTTCCTTTCCACTTTCTTCATGACATTTTATCCTTTCTTTTTTTTGGTTTGTTTTCATTCACCCTCAGTGGGTGCACCGCATCATCTTTAAAGACCCCTTGATTGTGACTGATCCCCCACACCAGCTGTTTGTCGATTGAGGCTGAGGATAAAATGAAGAGTTTTCATCTGAAAAATGAAAAGTCCTCGTCAATTGTCTTAAAAATGACTTCAACTGAACCACACAGACATTTACTGAACAAACACATTCTTAGTTTCTGTCAATTTTGCCATCTTCAAAGATATTCTATAAACCACTACATGATTATCAATATCAATGAACAAAACGTGTTGTTGGTTCAGCGTCCTGAGTTTTACTGGATGAATGTGGGCTGGGAGCGTTCAAGAATTTGATGCTTTGGTGTGGTGCTGGATCTCAAAGGTAGATTTGCCCGTTTTCAAATGCAGGTCAGTCACAGATGCTAACACGCTAGCTGCTGCCTCTGGAAACAACTCAGTGAGGCCCGTGATGGCAGCTCTCAGTTTTTTACCTTTATAGTCGGGTTGAATTAGAGAGACATCATCTCCACACTTTAGACTCCCTCTCAGCATCGGTCACGTGTTTCTTTGACCCACTTTTGTTTTACGTTTGGTCTGTTGTACATCGTTTCATTCTGCCTCACTGTCCAGCAGTTTCCCCAGATTAATACCTGGAAACGTACAATGTCAATAAAGATTAGGCCCAGCTCTGGTTTGTTGTTTGTATTTCGCCTCTTGTACAATATGAAATTGACTTCCAAATGAAAACCTGGTTAATAAATATGGGACTGTGAATCTTGTCACGTCTCTTTTGGTTATTCTCTGTACTTGGATTCCAATGATGTTCTGTGACATCAGGGGGGCATTATTGATGGACGGGGTAGTTGAGCTGTCAGTGATGCTAACGTGACTGGATGACGGCTGACACAGAAGACATGCTGAATCATAAATCCATCCCCACCGCTAACTTTAAGAGTTATGTGGGCTGTGATGTTGTATACACCACCAGGAGACCACTGAGCCGAGGACGGGCACGTCCCTCAGTAAACGTTCAACTTAACCACTGAACTGACATCCCTGTACCCAGGTACGGATCACTGTAGTAATGGGGAGTTCAGCCCAGGTCTAAAATCAGCTGAGTGTGACCGCTGCCAAATTATAGCCAACGACTCAGTGTCATCATTCTAAAGTTATAAAGACCAAACCAGAGTCCATCATGGTCATTGGAGGAGGGCTTGGGGCCTCAGGTCTGGGAGTTTCAAAGTTTTCACACCTAGCTGTGAGAAGAGGGGTCGGGGTGCGTCCTTCTCCTGTCAAAGGACGGCTGTGAGGACGTGTTTCCTTTGTCCAGAGAGACAGCAATGGTCCGGCCCAACACGGTGATTCATGAACTATGGAGAATGGAAAGGAATAAAAGAATGAAATGAATGAATGAGTATTAACGGTGTAGAGTAAGGAAATACTCGCTAATAATGAAGTGAAGCAAGCAGATTGAATTAATAGTCTGATTTCTAGAAATTGATGGGAACCTCTGTCTGACATCAGCTGTTATCATGTAAACAGAGAGAGTGTGCCGTACTTTTTACACAGCACAGCACAGCACAGGTCGGGAGCTCGGAAGGAAAAAAGGATTTCCAGCAGCCACGTTCCATATTTAAGGGGGCCTCCTGTCGTCTCCTGGCCAATCCCGGTTGGATGCCCGGTTGACCCTAATGACAAGAAATTACGTGGATGGATAGTTACTTAAAAACTGAATGGAAGAGGGAAAATTGAGAAAACTTGCGGCACTTAAACGCAAGTACTGAAAAATAAAATGTGGACAAAAAGCAAGAAGAACGAACAAAGAAACGACGAAAGAAGTCAAAATGAAGACAAACGTCCTTCCTGGAAAGATTTCTCACCGTGTGTTTATGGATTTGAAATATTATAAGAATAACACAGAGGACGTGGTCAAACATTCATGTATTAAATCTCCTCTTATATAGTCACAAGAGACACACTGTGCTCTGTTCGTACAAACCTCCTCGCTGTGACCAACTAAGAGATAATAAATGTAATAATAAATAATGAATGTACCGCCTGGGAATTCTTTTGCTGTTCTGTGTTTTGGGTTTTTTGCATCATTTTCTTTGGCCCCTCCCTCTCAGTCTGACGGTTGGGATGAAAGTGTCAGCGTCTCTTTTTCCAAAGCCGGTTGGTTGCAGACCCAAGCAGTGAGAGGGATTATCCCCCTATTTCTATTAGTCACACATTCATAAGCCATTCATCACTGTGAAGCTTTGTGTCAGCAACTCTACACCCAGAGTGGAGAGACTTCTCATTACTGCTGGATTGGAAGGATTAAACTCAGGAAGTCCAGCCATGTTTGAAGCAAAGCAACTGCATGTCTGAGTCCGAGGTGCTGTGAGACGTTGCTGCAGTCACTCTCTGTTCCTGAGGGGATCGGCTCGCTGGAGTTTCAAGCATCTCATGATCCACTTAATGCTGTTAATGTCACATAAAGATCTCTTTTCTACCCTTAAACAACCGAGACCATTCAGCAAAATAACAAGATTCTCATTTTTCCTTCCTTTTGTCTTCAGTGTAACAATCACTGTGTGTGTGTGTGTGTGTGGTGATTGGCCAGGCTATTCAAACTACTGCAGACACAATAAACATCTTTGAGTAGCAACAGGAGGTGAAAGTGCAAATCAGCGTTCAAGTGTCCAACTCAAGAAGTGTCTCATCTGATTTACAACAGCTAAAAGCTACAGTCCCCAACAGTCCCCTCCAGTCTCCTACAGTCCCCTAAAGTCTCCTAAAGTCCCCTACAGTCTCCTAAAGTCCCCTACAGTCCCCTAAACTCCCCTACAGTCCCCTAATCTCCCCTACAGTCCCCTAAACTCCCCTACAGTCCCCTAATCTCCCCTACAGTCCCCTAAACTCCCCTACAGTCCCCTACTCTCCCCTAAAGTCCCCTACTCTCCCCTAAAGTCCCCTACAGTCCCCTACTCTCCCCTAAAGTCCCCTACAGTCCCCTAATCTCCCCTACAGTCTCCTAAACTCGACAAACTAGCCGATGGAAATAGAGCCATTAATCTCCCCACGTCTTCAAATGTTTAATTCATTGGATCGGCCGTTTCTTTAGAAAATAAATGGAAGCTGTTAAATACATGCAGCATTAGTCTCTTTTGAAGATTATCTCCAGTAGAGCTAACATATACTTTCCCTTTCCAGCCATCACGCTGAGCGCAGCGAGCGTCTCAGGACCTCGGTCTGTGATCCACGTCTGTCAGGTTGTTTCTCTGTGTTAGTGTTGAGAGATGACCTTGACCACCGCTGTCCCCGGGCTCCTCTTCTTCCCATTCCTTGTTTCCACTCCTCCCCTCTCGACGGGCCATCCAGCAACCCAACAAACTACACACAACTCAGCAAAGTGAGTTCGATGAATGAGCGCTCACAGGTCCAACGTGGCCTTCGTCCTCTCTCAGTTCTGGATGGTTTTGTTTCGTTTCCTTGACACTGTGGACACAGGCTGGATGGACATTGGAAAGTCATTACACGGGGCATTAAATGTTCTAAAAGTCGGATATTCAGAGCTTAATGTATAATTTTCTAGATGCAGGACAAAATGTTTGCACTTCACTACCAGAAAAACGTGCAGCAGAGTTAGAGGTGAACATCATTTACAACAACCCGACTGTCAAACAGGACTGTGGAGTAAGAAGAATGTTTCCTCTATGGTAATAACAGGAAGTAAATACTCTCCCAGCCATGATCTTGTCTGTCACGGTCTGCTGCCCCCTGGTGGGCTGTGATGTTATTTCAATGGCAGAAGCAGCTAAAATATTTAGATTTTGATCTGTGAAGTTCTGGATGTGCTTAAAGTAAAAACTGTAGAGTGGCGTGTTTAACCGTCTCCAACAGTCCGGTTGAACTTCGGGCGCCGCGCTCAGTGACACCGTCGGGCTCGGCCCACAGAGGTCGCTGAACGCAGCTTGTTGTTTCGAGGATCAATAAACTCTGACACACTGAACGGTGCGACAAGTCTTCCTCAGGAGGAGAGCCCTCATTAAAACGTGTGTGTGTGTGTGTTTGATTGAAGGAAGACATCTCCTGAAGTTATCCGTCACGGGCTGAGTGAGTGTTTCATCAACGCGTTGGGAAATGTTGCCGTGGGTTTGTGTACGTTGGCGTGTGAAGGAAGCGTTCAGAGTCTGATGCAGAGGAAAGTTTGAGCTGATGGAGTGTCCGGAGACGGAGCGCGCCATGAACTCTTCTTTGGACGATGCTGTGGGCGGGAACAAACATTGGACGGGTCGGCCTTGTTTTCTTCCAGAGGCCTCAATCCGTTTTGATCTCAGTCAAGGACAAACTTAATCACCGTGTTTATTTTTCCTCCAACCACAGCCTGAGTATCTTTCGGTTGTTATTGCCGACAGCGTGTCGTTCTCCTCAGTCGGCTCCGTCTTTGCTACACTAGACGTGCTCATGTTCTCATTCTTTCAGTTTTAATCCGAGCCCCATCGTTCAGTCACACACTCTCCTCCTCTTTGTCCTATTTTCCAAGGACAAAGTCACACTTTGTGAAAATGACATACAAATTACATGAAGTCAATGGTGGGAGGAGACAAACCCCCGTCAGCCTGAACGTGAAATGAAAGAGCAAATGAACACGTCGAATGGAGGAAGAGAGCCGTTCTCCGACCGTCTCACTGACGTATTCAAGCTGTTTTAAGTCTCCCTTCCCTCAGCTAATCATCTGAGAAACACACGAGCGACACGCTGACATCGTCCCTCAGAGGGAGCAGATGATGAAACTGTCCTCATCTCCGATTCCGCCCACATCTCCCTTTAATTAAGGGGATCAATATTGTTTCCTGTGCACCGCTGAGTGCAGAAGATTTTCATTCTGTTCTTCTTTGCTCTCAGCCACTTGACGTCAATGCCAATCTCGTCCTCGCTTCTTCACAGAATTTAGATGCCACATTCAATCATACAAAGCATCGATCCGTCTGTCCGTTTCGCTAAAATGCAAGCGTGCGCAAACAAACGCACAATGTACGTTTGGATTTCAAACTCGAGGGAGAGAAACATTTCAAAGGGAACTCCACGCAGCTGAAACCCAAACAGGACCTCCTAAAGACCTGGACGCGTAACACCGGATCTGAGGTTTGACTTTACTTCCTGTCTTCCTCTGCTACAGACTCAAATAAAGCAGTGAATATTCAAGTCCTAATCCTTCGCCATAGTAGGATTTTAGTCCATTCCTGGATAGCTCGGGCCTGATGAAACTGGCCCATTAGAAAAGTTCTTAAAGATGATTGTTTTCACTCAATGTGCAGCTCTGCAGCAGGTGGAAATTGAAGTTAATCAGTAATTTTGTACGTGTTTGATTTCAAAAATCTGAAATCTGTGCGATCGGCAGTCCCGCCTGTTGGATATAAGAATGAAAGTTTGTGTGTTTATTTCATTACTATGATAAAACACAGACACGTGACATTTGAAGTCATCCGACCGTATGTACGCTCTCCACGCAACGGCTGTCTCAGTCCGTGGACAAATGGAAGATGCTGTCCGCTGAGAGAGGTCATTTTGACAGAACTTTAAGCGTCTATTCTTATTCACTGTGCCAAACCCACAATGCAATGCGGCAGAGCCGTCTTGAAATTTTTTAGCCAAGATGGCAGACGGGGTGAGCTTTTATTACTGTTGTTCTATTGTTGGTCATCGTGCCGTTTTTTTCTGTTTGACAGATGATGTTAGTTAGCATTAGCATGAGCTAACCCAGTTCACTGTAGCAGTAGAAAACCATCGTTATCTTACAAGCACGTCTCAATAATGTCTTGGAACGTCGACTCTGGGTTCAAATGAGACGGCTGACTACAGGGACAGGAGACACAGGCCCACAAAGCAACAAGGTTCCCAACCCAGCCTGAAGCTCTCTGTGAAGACAAAGAAAAAGTCCCCCAAAAAAACCTTCACATGAAGGACAAAAGGAAAAAAACATCGGGAGAGGACATTCAGAGAGATTCCTGATGTGAGCCGAGACGAGTCCCGACCGGTATCTGCTCCGTTGTGTGAGGAGGAACAGGAGGAGCACTGCCTGAGCCCTCCAGAAGGATAGTGGTGAGCATGTTCTGACCAAACTGTCAGGAACAGACTCCATGAGGGCCTGACGTCCTCTAGAGGGAGCCGTGCTCACAGACCAGAACAAAGCTCAATTGGGATTCACCGGAGAACACCAGGATTGACAGGTCCGCCTTTGGTTCCCCGGTCCACCGTACACACATTATGAGTTGCTGTGAGTTGGATCGTTCTGTGATTTGAGTTTTGATTTTGAATCCAGCCCTCGATGGGATCCATGACTTTGGTTTCCATCGACCGTCCTTAAGTCATTTTATACACATATACAAAGTACATCAGTGAAGATTTTAAACTGGAATAATTTGTTCATGAAGATCAGATGTTTTTGAGCTATGTAGGACATGGATATATACACACACACACACACGTTGATTAGGAGGACAGGCAAATCCATGGAGCAGCACACAGTAAAGTGTCAATTTAACTCTCAAGAGAGTTGAATTAAACTCCGTTTCAGAAAACATTTGGTGCCACTAAAAAATAGAGTAAAAATTACTCTATGGCCAGTGTCAAATTTTCAGTTAATTCTACTCAATTCAGTGTCGAAATTAACAATGAAATGTGTAAAAATATTTAAGTGTGGTTTGTTGACACTGTTCAGAGTAATATGATTACACTTACACAGTTAATTTTACTCCAAATTTATACTCTAATACTCAAATATTTACTCTAATGTGTAATCATATTTAATTGTTATTTCTCTACAGTGTAATTTTTTTTTACATCTAGGTCATATGATGCTATTTACTATTATGCTATATTACTGAATTGCTGTGATCCAACCTATCAAATGGAAATAAATACAAACATACAATGTTACAGTAACAGCATGTATTATGTTTCTGTCAGTAAATTAACATAACAGTTACCCATACTTACCTTACTTACATATGACTATAATGTCATTTTTTAAAACACAGTGCTCACCAGAGAAAACAATATGGGACAACAAAGAGAGCTGTGTCATTCACTCCACGTGACATTTGTATGTGAAAAGGCCTTGGATGATGCAGGTTGTCAACATGAAAGACAACAAAATCTTGCTTTGTCCTGGTCGCTTCATATGCATGGAAATGTTCTTGAAAAGTTACCGTAAATAAAGGTGAAGTGAGCAGCAACAATTTTGCATGCATTATCATAACTGACTCAATCTGGTAAAAAAAAGGGGCATTTCAGATTCAACTTTGCCACAAATAACCAGATGTGGGCAGTAAACAAAGCCATTGTATTTAGCCCAATTCACTTTCATAACTTGAACATTACTGGGCAATTCCAGAACCTCCTTTTATCATTTTTAAAGACACCATTTTTCCTGGACCAAAGTCTAACCGACTCAACGTTGTGGAAGAAGGCCAAATGTATGCCATATGATACTGATGTTTTTTGGCCAGCGTTTTGGTGATATTTTTAAATGATTTGAGCTGTTTATTATTTGTAGTAATAAAAGAAGTAGGCCCCACACTCAATTAGACATAATTAAAAACAATCAAAAACTAACTCCGTTTCTTTACAGCCTACATGTACTGTATGATTCTTACCCATGTGTTTGTGTCTTCTCAGCAGCAAGTATGTTAATCATCTGTCTTCTGGTAGCATCTTTCAGAGATTTGGTTCTTGCATACTCTCGTATGATGTGTTCACCACCGGGCTTTGTTGTTAGGATATTTTCAATCAACTTAAATGGAAATAAAGTATGCAGACAGAAAATTTTAAACCATACGCAAGGCTGGAAAATAATGACATGAAAACACTTCCCGTCAAATGGAACAACATCCAGATTAGACTTAACTAAAATGTCCACTACCCACCGCTTTTGCCTCATAGTTTATGTGGCATGGCCTTTCAGGTTGACTTCCTTCAGCAGCGGCTGCTTCTTCTTAAAAAGAAGAAGGGTCACACATGGTGAAGTTCAGAATGATTGTATCGTCAGATGCTGCTGAGCATGATGAAGATGATGATGATCATGATGATGATAGAGAAGCATCTGTGCATTAAGGAATATGAACAAAACAGAAGCATATTAAATGGAACTGCTAATCCTCCCACCCAAACCTTTAAGTTTAAAATGAAGACATTTGTGAATTGTCAGCGATTACCAAGTTCTTCATTGCTCAACATGACTCGGAAGGTTCCAGGTGACTCCTTCACTATTCCCTCAAAAACGTCTTCGTCAACCTCTGCGTGAGATTGGTCATACACCTTCATATCTAGCTGCCTGCCTTATGGTATCTTAAATTTTAGACACACTTAAGTAAAAGGAAAAGAAGATATTACAGAAATTGTTACAAATTTTGAAAGAACATTTCCTTTGATGAGAATCAAAGTGCCAACTAAGTGAGACTCATGTCTTCACAAAATGCTGTTGAGTTGAAGCTCAAGTCAATAGGTCGTTCCCATCCATTTTAAGGCACAGCAGAAACAATTATCAACTTACGTAGTTCGGAAGGAATAGTTTTATGATGTATTAGCCAAGTAAAAAGTTGTGATATTGTTTTATCCTGATGTACTAACTAACCCTCTGTCTTGAAGGCATCAAATGTTAGGTCAGACAGCCTAACATACTTCTGCTCCCCGTCAAACAAAACACACAGCATCATATTCTGTTAAAATAAACAAAGGGGAAAAAATAACAGCCAAGAAAAAAATAGTTAGACCAAGAGTTAATATTACTTTGCTGCTGCAGTATGAAGACAATACAGTAACAGGTTAGCTGCTAGTGCTAGCAAATTATTGTAGCAGCAGCAGCAGAACAAGCAGCAGAATAATTTTATTCATCCTCTTTGGGGATGAATAAAGTTATTCTTATCTTATCTTATCTTATCAACCATCTCTGGCACAAGATAATTAGTTGCCTCTATGCCGTGATATAATCCATTTGCTTCAAGCGAATTAGCGATGAGCTTGGCTAGCGATTAGCATACTAATAAACAATAATTTAGTTGCTCAAACGTTGCCATAAGACAAGCAGTATGTATCCATATCCCAGCAGCATTCAGAGAAAATACGTGGTGAACATGTTACAGAGAGGTGCAACTTAACTCAATGAGAACATGTCGAACTTCTGAACTGTTAGCATAGCCGATAGCTACTCGACAATATCAAACAGAAGGGCACGTGTTGCCAACATATCCTCAGTCGACATCTATGAAACTATAAAACCCTGTTTAGTTGAAAAACAATTATTAAACGATGTTGCCAACATAGGAACGATAACGTTACTTACCTGACAGTGACACTTCTCTCTCCTTATGGCAGCAGAGCATCCAGCCCCTTCATGCTAACAGGCGCCAAATCAACACTGTAGAGTTCTCCTTCTTCTTCGTAGGTCTACTGGAGGTTGGAAACACTCTGTAGAGTTCTCCTTCTTCTTTGTAGGTCTACTGGAGGTTGGAAACACTCTGTAGAGTTCTCCTTCTTCTTTGTAGGTCTACTGGAGGTTGGAAACACTCTGTAGAGTTCTCCTTCTTCTTTGTAGGTCTACTGGAGGTTGGAAACACTCTGTAGAGTTCTCCTTCTTCTTCGTAGGTCGACTGGCGGTTGGAAACACTCTGTAGAGTTCTCCTTCTTCTTCGTAGGTCGACTGGCGGTTGGAAACACTCTGTAGAGTTCTCCTTCTTCTTCGTAGGTCGACTGGCGGTTGGAAACACTCTGTAGAGTTCTCCTTCTTCTTCGTAGGTCGACTGGCGGTTGGAAACACTCTGTAGAGTTGATTTTTTCAGTGCAGGTCTGCAGGATTTTACACTGACTTTTAACTGTACTCTTGAAGTTGGTTTACTCTCCATATAGTTGTAAATACTCTATGTAGGTTAAAATAGGTTTACACTGAAATATTGACACCCCATTTTTTACTGTGCAGGTGGATGAGCGCTGCAGGTCTGTCTTCCCTCCCGGGGGCTCAGTGTTTCCTGCCACCATCCAAATACCTGCAGGGTGGATTTGAATCTCGAAACTGCCCATAGGTGTGAATGTGAGTGTGATTGAGTTTGCCTTGCTGTGACAGTGGTTCAACCCCCTGGGAGTCTTCATGGGACGAACACATCTAAACAAAGGACGGGTAGAGAGTAAATCCACAGGAAGTGACACGTCAACAGTCTTACAGGGCCGACAGGAAGCTCCATACAGATTAGGTGAAGATGAATGTGTACCGTGTTTATCTGAAACATTTTTCAGGAGCTGTCGGGCCCGGAAGCAAAAAACAGACGAGAGCTAAAGATAATTTATCATTTAGGAGTTTGGCTGTGGGGCAGCAGAGTTCAAAGATCTGACACAGTAAAAAATCAAATCAAATCAAATCAAACGCTCGATCTCACCGCCAGACACAGAAAAGGAAGGATTCTGATCACCGAGGCGGTCTCCTCCAGGCCAGCCCAGAACAAGGCCGAGTCTGAGGGGAGGATGCAGCCTCACATACGAGGGAGCGGTTCAAGTGTTCTTTCACTGTTAGTGTCTCCATCCCCTCCTCAACACTTCCTGTATATTATGTAGTATTCATCAGTATTTATGTGTAAACAGGCGTCTGTACACATTGTGTTCTCATTTGATTCTCACTGTGAGCACTACGAATGTGTTTTTGGATCTAAATCCATACGTGAAGACTCTGGAGCCTCAGCGTTCTCCAACCGTACATCACACGAGGACATGCAGATGTTTGTGGCTGTGAGTGATTTTTGTCATGTAGGTGAATAAAGTATCTGACATCGGTCCAAACAAGCGCCAGCACATGAAGTGTAACACATCCTTTGGACTGACCTCTCCTGTCCCTGTTTGACCTTTCCTTTAACTCTCACTACGATGAGAGCACATTCCACCGAGCCTCCAGAGGTTCATCTCTCCTCTGACTGGCACCTCAGTGCGAATACTAACTCTGAACGATGACACCGGGGATCAAGGCGTCATCACGAAGACACAAACAATCAGACCTGACCGATAAAATGATCAGACAACGTCAACCTTCATTTTTCTATTATTCCTCACACAGCATATTTGTTTTGTGCATAGCAACAAATTATTCTTTACAGCTGCATTGACCCAGAACAAACCTTCTAAACTTCATCCCCCATCTAATCTTACAGATTAGGACAAAATTCAAGATGGGTCTTATACATGGCCCAAAGGTGGAAATCAGGGAAACAAGACATCCCTGTGTCCTTCGTGACTTTGTCTACTTTGTTACCACGTGGGGTGAAGATGAGCTCCAGTGGGGAAACAGTTTGTACGGACATGGAAGGCATGAAGTGGGAGGAGAAAAAGGAAGCTGGGGTGCGTGACGGAGGTGGACGTCCTGACGGTGTTTAGTACGAAGCTGCTGGAGGAGCCAGAAGGATCGTAAGCTGCAGTCCATTATCAGCAGCAACAACTATCACACCCACAGGACAGCAGCAGGAGGATCTGAGGGGGACCTCCGAGCTCCACCGACAGCCTGCGTTTACCACCACACGTGTAGAAGATACTTAAATAACTCTCCATAGTAACGGTTGATTCAGGTCGTCCTTATCACTAAATATTAAAAGCACATTTCAGTGATTCAGTGACTCACCCTTAAAATCATTTGATTTGATTGGTTTTGGTCAATAAGAGTGGATCTGTGTCTGATGTAAACCGATTCTCAGGAAGTGAACGCTGAAGAGGCAGACTCTTTCCAGATTCGAGAGTGAGGCGGTTTGGGCTAAACTATAGGAAAATGATTAAAGAATACCAGTGGTTGGCCGTTCATTTGGTACCTGATCCTTCAGTGGGGACTTACCGGACATAATCCACCTCTTAATACCACCACTATCACGTCTCTATGACGGGGGTTGGCCGACATCGTGAAGATAGACAAAAGGATTTCTAAGTATGTCCAGTCCAAGTCCATTTCTCCTCCGTCAGAAATTGTGGGCATAAAAACTTCGACCTCAAATGTATTAATGTGTTCAGATCTCTACAGACGTGTTTTACTAGTCGAACTTGGCTGTAACAGTTTTGCTCTGACCGACGAATCAGAGGACGGAAACATGCTGATGTTACTGTGGACCAGATCGATGGACCAGGGAGGAGGATTAGAAATCTGATTG
>OMNV01029733.1:13841-26000 GCA_900303265.1 Brotula barbata | reverse complement strand
GGACCCGGGAGTCGGAGCCGGAAGAGAGGCCGTGGAGAACCGGCAAGAGTTCTTTGGTGAGATCACGAGACTTCTTTTTAAGAACCGTCTTCACTGTAAAGTTTTGGGGAAAACAAGTCGTTCATTTCGCACTCGTAGAAAACGGGCATCCCAGGGTGACTCCATGTTCTCCCCCTCACCGCCCGGTGTCAGATCACAGGTTTCTCCCTAAATGAAAGGACTGGGAGGATGGATGGATGCAGGGATGGATGGATGGATGCACAGATTAATAGTTGAAAGCGTATAGATGGATGGATGTGAACCTGCAGAGACACGCTGGGCCGTAACACGCAAATCATAAAGGAGGGAGAAAAAAAACCCCCCGGCAGAAACTGATCCAGACAAGTAGGGGAGAGGAGACGGGAGACACAGATCTGGATTTTGGACAGGGACAGGGACACACACACACATTTAGGCATACACCTGCCTCAAACATCAGGTGAAGTCAGCTGACGTTTGAGGCAGATGTTGCCAATTTGCCGTACGTAGAAGCAACACACCCATCCAACGCTGAGCTCCAACACTTAGACCCAAATTACACGTTCCACATAAACACAACCTCCAACCGTTACTGTGAGTCAGAAGATTAGGGCTCCGCGTGTGTGTGTGTGTGTGCGCGTGCGCGCGTGCGTGTGTTTGATCGTGGTAGGCGAGGAGTGTGTGACGCTGGATAGGATTTTGTGTGTTTGTGCGCGTATATATATTGTTTCTCTGCCGCAGGGTGTGTTTGTGTGTTTCCCAGTGACTTCAGGCCACAGTAACGCAGTGCGTGTCTGTGGGTGTGTGTCATGTGTGTAATGCTGCCTTGGCGTGTGCAGGGGCGGTGTGCTGCAGCCTGTTTGTCTGCTCAGGTATGTGTGCCCTGAGGGGACACACAGTACTGCACTCCTCTCTGCCATTAGGTGGAAATCACAATCTCACACACACACACACACACACACACAGTATCCCATTTGACCTTCTAAGCACATTTAACTCTCTTGAGTCCAGAGTCATTTAAGACTTTATCTTTCATTACATTTGTCTTAGCTAAAAGACTAAAAGCTAAAAGCTGCAGTGTTCAAAAAAAAATCTTCAAAATATTTTTGAATATTTTTGTCAACACGTCCTCAACTCAGGGATCATTTCTAGCCGGGACGTTTTTAGGTTCTAGTTGGTTTTTTTTTTTCTTCTGTTAGCAAGAATTGCTATTATGCTACTGTTGATTTGATTTGATTTTTTTTTTTCATTTAAGTTTGTATTTTACTTTCTACACATTTTCTATCTCTCTATCATATTTGATTCCCTCAATTGTAAACCAGATTCAAAAAATTCTGCAGCACAATGGGCAGATTTTCTTTTTTGAATGATCCACATGAGACAAATAGACAATGAAGAGAAAAGAGGAGAAAGTATCACCATCAGACAATCCTGCCTCCTGGATGGTCACAACACAAAAAGATAGATTTTTAAACAATACATCCAGTAATCCATCCAAACTTTTGTAGCTACTTCCACCAATTCCTCCCACACGTCTGATTCCTCCGTGTAAAGCTGGAGGTGTTTTTTTTGGGGGGGTTTGGCCCAGATTCCGACACCTTCCTAAACGCAGAGTGCAGGAATTCTCAGTTTGCGCCACACTCCCTCCACCACATTACGAAGGCAGAATGCGGAGCTTGAAATAGATCACGGAACGCCGCAGCTTCGACCACCACGCCACTTTTCCACTTGAGCTGTAAGCGTTGTGACTCGGTGCTCCGCGTGGACTCGGATCCTGTTGCCGTCTCTGTGACGTCACTGTCGTCTTGAACTGCTAAAAGTGGATACTTCACTTCCCCTCCGCGACGTTTTAACCTAAATAGAGCGAATTTCCGTGAGAGTGCGTGAATGTGTTCCATGTTGTTAACACAGAGACAACGGGCCGTTGAGTTACTTTAAAGAAGAACCCGTCTGGACATTTCCAGCCCTGAATGATCCTCGTTCCTAAGAGTGATGGCCCCGGTGGACTTTCCCTGTAACAAAGCTGCAGCGGATGACTGGCACGGCTATCTCGGTCCTAGCTGTGTGAAAATCCCCTCGGCGGTGCGAACGAGAGGATTTACAAGTGTTGACACTTTGCGTGGCGTTGGGTTTTAGACGCGTCCTCTCGAAATGCGTCGTTAAACGAAGCGCTTAGAGCCACTGAGCGATTACTGCCCGACTAAATGCCTGTTTGTGTCTCCCGTGTTTCCCCACTGTGCTGGCAGGAACCTGTGTGAAGTGTGGCAAAGGCGTGTACGGGGCGGATAACGCCTGCCAGGCTCTGGATAACCTCTATCACACACGCTGCTTTACCTGCGTGTCCTGCGGTGAGTAACGAAACAACAACAACAACGATGACGTCACTCAGTCCGTGTCAGATTTGACCTTTTGTCAGGGTGACCAACCCTCCGTGACAGGACGTTCTGCCACTTAACCAGTAACAGATACCCTGGCTGCAAAGAATCCTGGGATGTAATATTTTTGTTAATGCCGGTTTACTGAGATTATGACAGAACAAGAAATCCTCACATTTTAAGGGAAGAACGACTAATGTGTTCAATCTGTCCGTTTTTCTGTCTGTGTTTCCGCAGGACGCACCCTGAGATACAAGCATTTCTACAACGTCAACGGCTCTGTGTACTGTAAAGAGGATTACATGGTGAGAGCTGAGGTCAGAGCCACTCCGACTCCAATTCAAAGGATTCACGTTGTAATAATCACGGCCCCTCTCTCTCTCTCTCTCTCTCTCTCTCTCTCCTCGGACAGTTTTCGGGCTTCCAGGCCGCTGCGGAGAAGTGTAGCGTGTGCGGCCATCTTATTCTGGAACAGGTCAGGCCCGTTTGTGTGTGCGTTCGGACTCTATGTGATGTTTTATTGCTCCGCTCCGTTTCTCTTTTATTTCCACGATAAATGGTTGGTGTCCTCCTCAGATCCTGCAGGCTCTGGGGAACTCCTACCACCCCGGCTGTTTCCGCTGTGTGGTTTGCTCCAAGGCTCTGGACGGCGTGCCTTTCACCGTGGACCAGCACAGCAACATCTACTGCGTTGCCGACTACAACAAGTGAGATAACCAGCTATGGTTTAAACTATGTTTAGGATTCATATCTGGTTTGTGCCCCCATCATCTCACCTGTAGGATGTCAGGTCATCATTTTTTTTTTTTTGTAAGTTGTAGCATTCTGGAGATATTTAATGCACTTACCAGGTCTGTAGGGGTTTTGAATGGACCCCCATGGAGTCACGCTTCCACATCTGCGACAGGGCAAACTGTACTAAGCACCACAAAAAAAGCTGAATGCTGAATCTTCTGGATTCCCATATATGTTCTGCTGTGTTTCCTTGCAGGACTTTTGCCCCAAAGTGTGCCGCCTGTTTACAACCTATATTACCTACAGAGGTAGGTACCCGTCGCTCATAAGTGTGTGTAATGACTAGATTTATCTTCTATAACTAACATACAGCCAGTGCGACATTACAAGTATGTTAAGGTCTTCTAGTAAAAGTAATGATAAAGACGTTGTCCTTCTGAACCTGAGAGTGAAATAACCTGAGCGGCTCCTCCAAATCAGTTTACCCAGCATATCTTCTTTCGATTCTCTTTTTGGGAGACTGAAAGTGCTTCCAACAGCATCACACAAACTCCCATTATTGGCAAATAGCATTTGATCGGCGTGTTTTTTGTTTTTTTGCTGACCTCTGTTTTTGCCTGTTGTTTCCTGTCACAGGGCAGTAAGGAGATCCTCAGGGTCGTGTCGATGAACAAGGACTATCACTTTGAGTGCTACCACTGCGAGGTGAGCCTTCGGTTAATAACAAATTACTAATGCCCCGCAACCTCAAATGTTAATGATTAGAGGAAAAAGGATGTGGTGGGCTGGGAGACTTTGTCTTTTATCACCAAGAAGTTTGACCTCACTTCCTGTGTGCATTCTTCTCTTATCTGCGTCATCCCTAGGCGTGTGGAAAGCAGCTTTCCGACGAGCCCGGCTCCCAGTGTTTCCCCCTGGACTCTCATCTCCTCTGCCATTCCTGTCACATGGACAGAGTGTGCACCACACAAAACATTCCCCCTCACAACACACACTGATCAACTTCCACACAGCTGCGTTAAAAAAGCCACATCATTATGTAGCTCTTATCTTTCAGTCTCACTTCACTCGGATTTTTCTAAGATGGGCTCACATGAAACTGCTGATTAAGACATTTCTGCTGACTCCAGGTTTCCTTTTTGACTTGATGCCCACCTCGGATCGGTCCTGCTGTAATATTACTGTACCATAGTTTTAAGGGAATGGGAAAGAAACTACTGCTTTTTTTTTTTTTACCCCTTATCCCAAGGTGGCTACTGTTTGCTGTAGAAGAACAAGGGAATTTGTACATTTAATATCGCTAGCAAACAATTTGCACTTAAAATTGACTTTAAGAGATTTGTTATGTGAATCTGTACAATTTGGAAAACATTCCTTTATCTTGTCTCTGTTAATAAATATTTTAATTTGTGTTCTAACGGTTGTCTTGTCGAAGGTGTTGATGATCAGCAGGCCGCAAATTGACGGACGCGTACAAACAGCAAATGACACACAAAACTGATAACCAATTTTAATTTAATAATTTTTTGTAATTCTTGGTACATTCAGCACTTGCAGGAGAGAAAATAAACTGCAAAATCAAATCATGTCAAACTAAAAACAAATTAAAAATATTAAAACTAACAGTAGTAGATAAAAATGTATTATACCTTCTCATTAAACACATGATTGAAGGGTGAGAGCAGGCGTTCACTAAAGGAGTCTTCAGTGCAGAGGAGCTCGAGCTTCCCCTTACGAGAATTCTGTAAATTCATTTCTTTCACCCCTTAGTATTCACTAAAGACAAACTTAGAAGTGTGCGTCTCTTATCAACACAACACGTCCCGCAGTAGAAGGACAGACGGTTTGACACTCCGCGTGGAGCTGGAGGTTAAAACACACGTTTCGCTGCTGCAACTCACAGTGACCCTCTGAGGACAAAAATATGCTATTGATAAAACTTCAAAACAAACAAAAAAAACAAAACACCTTCCTCCACACAATGACTGCCAATAACTTGAGCTTTAGACAACAAAAATCAGTGCTGAAGAGTGGAACACTAAAACTGATTCTAGAAAATATATTCGAGGGTCAGGGAGCTATTTTGGATCGGTTTTATTACAGGGCTCTGAGCAGGAAGGAACTGTGCACCCGCAGAACTAAAATAAAAAGGCGGGCTCGCAAACCTCAGTGAGCCACAAAGCTGAGGTGAGCCAGCCGACCGCCGCCCTCCTTCTTTAACCCAGGAGAATGAACAGAACTAACCGGAGACAGAGTGGAACGCTGCTCTCTACGGAAATGCTTCTGGAAGACAGAACAGAAAGAAGGACCGGAGCTAAAAAGCTCAGTGAATCGGCAATGTACTGCGCAAAAGGACATCAGAGAGTAAGGGGAGGTGGCAGGAGTGTGTGGAAGACGAAACTGGTGTCAAGGTGGACGAATTAAAGCACGGAGGGACAGGTGGTGACGAGTAGACAGAAGTCCTGGACTTGAGATAAACAACACGTCACTCCGTCCCAAGACTTCCTGTCTGCTGTGCTCTGCACTTTTCTTCGTCCCTCTCTCTCTCTCTCTCTCTCTCTCTCTTAATCTTTCCCTGCAGCCTGCTGGCCCTCAGCGGCGTCGATCCCTGGTGTTGCTGTGGCTACGAGACCGCCGCCCACTGCCGGTGCCCACTGAGGGTCGTCTAGGCCGATGTCCGTCCCTCCTCTTGTCCCCCTCTCTGTCTCTACCCCGATCCCTCTCTCTGTCTCCGTCTCCTCCCCGCCCAGCTCCCCCGGTGCTCACGGACACGCCGCCCTCCTTCTCCCTGCCCTTCACTCGCTCTTTTTTCTCCTCCTCGCGCTTCTTCTCCTCTTCCTCCTGCCGCTCCTTGCGTCTCCGTTCTCTCTCCTTTTGCCGCTCTGCGCGGTCCAAAATCCTCTGTGCCGCCTGGATGATGCAAGGACAGGTTTGTTAGAATGGCACACTTCTAAATCCAGCACTGGAACCGTGCGTGAGTGACAGACCAACCTGCTCCTCGGTGAGGGGAAGCCAGTATATACACGGAGCTGCTTTGGTCTTGAGGAAGAGGTCATCCAGCATTTTGGACGGCGGCTCGTCACCTTTCTCTGTTCATGACAAGTCAGACGTGAATCAGTTTGCAGAGACCTGAACGTCTTTTGCATGAGGAGCGTTGAAGAAAACTACATCCCTGCTGACGCTTACCATAGTTGAGCCTTACGTCCATGATATTGGGATTAATGACGGTCACACCATTCTACTAAACTTTATTAGGCTGCATTTCTCCAGTTTTATTCCCTACTTTGTTTGGTTTTTTTTTGTAGCACATCAAAGAATCTTCCACTCACCCTTCTTGTCGGTCTTCCTCTCCTTGCTCTTAGCCCGGTCCCTCCTCCTGCGCTCTCGGTCTCTGGACCGAGACCTGCGGCCGTCCTCTCCGGGCCGCGCAAATTCCCGAACCTTATCCCGGTCCCACTCCCGTTCGCCTCGGGCCCGTTCTCGCCGCTCCATCTCCCTCTCACGCTCCGCCCACAGGTCCCGAACGCCTCCCATTCCCCGGTCCCGCTCTCGCTCTCTCTCCCTGTCCTGGTCCCGGTTTCTGTCCCTGTCCCGTTCAGGCATCAGTGGGGGCAGCCGGGTCTGAGGAGGGCCCGGCTGAGCGACTTGATCCTCCTCTTTGTCTGGCTTCAGGATGCCTTTGTGAAAGTCCAGCTGCATCGCACAAAGATTAGAAACACGTGACAAATTGGAGCATTTTTCACATTTAGTTTGTTGGGACGTTAATCAAAGTATTTTAAATATGCTGAGATGATACAAGGAAAACAGATGTCAATAAATTGTTATTTTATGAAGAGATTCTTCAGACAAACAATTAGTGAATCATCATACAGATAAAAAAAATCCTTTAATTCGATTTAATTTAGTTAAAATTTAATTTAACTATTACTATTTAACTATTATGCAGCTAAATATCATCCTTGTGGACAGACCTTGTAGACGGACCGCAGAGCAGACCACACCGTAAACATCACCTATCTATCTATCTATCTATCTCTATCTATTACAGAGTCAGACGCACTTTGCTAAACACATTCATATTCACAATTTAAACACATGTTGAAGTTAACAGTTTTGTGCCCAAAATGTGTAGAACATCCTTTAAATGTCATTCAGAAATAATTGAAATGGCTTTGACAGCTTTCTGTGCTTTACCTCATCCTGCTCACAGAAATCCACGCTGAGCACCTTGGGGTTACTCTGAGGCCATTTCACCCCGTGGAGGGCATCTCTGGTGGCAACTGCCTCCTCTGTCGTAGCATACTGAAAGAGGGACGACAAAGAGCGGAGTCACGGAGGCTGTCTGACAAATATGTCCCACGTACTCTAATATTGCATTGAGTATAGTAGTATAATATAATCAGTTATACTCTATAACAGTATAGAATATAATAATAATAGTACCGTTCATTTGGTGAATACTTACTGTGACGTAGCAGTGAGATTTGATTTTGTCGATCCAGAAGCCCTCTTCCACCACACTGCCTGTCTGGTTAAGTAGCTCTTTCAGCTGACCCAAGGTGAAAGGTCGTACCTAGGAGTAAAGTAAAGATCACGAGTTTGTCATTTGAATTTCAAATGGAGCGTACGTTCATGTTAACAATGGGGAAGGACTGCGTCAGTGTGACACAGAAAGCTGTGCAAGTCTGGATTTGGCTACAAAGGATGGCCGAGCAGAGGTGATCTTGGTACGCGTTGTTGTTAGTTTTGTCATTCGCTCCCCAAGTCTTCACGTTATTATATCTCTGAGGTGTGAGTCAGTCTGCATCTTAAACCCACGTAGAACAGCCAAGAGGTTGTAAGGTTGGGAAGAATTCTGCTTCAGTGTCATGGCAGCCTATGAACAACTGTTTTTCTCAGGGGAAAAGGCTCTGTAGCATTAGATTAGTCTGATCCCTGTTTTACCTGGTCTTTTGCTTACATGACGCAAGGAAGAAAAAGGTCTGAAAGATGTTCATTAAATGTGTAATGTCTCGTCTTGTCAGTCTGTTTAGTCACGTAAAGTCCCACAGCTTAAGGTGCTTGACTGCAGCACCAACACCAGTGTTTTCCTCTCTGTAATTACGGGCACAATGGTGATGTGATAACCACTGGCACCAACACAATGGGCCTTATTCATGAGATGTTTGTAAGTCCATACTTCATCTTTATCTGTGTTCACAAATTAGGAATGTGGGGCATTCATCAGCACACCATCCAGAATTCACTTGATCCCAGACTCTTGCATAATGAATGGCTGCAGCTAGTTTACTTTTCAACATTGTAGTCTATTGGAAAGATCTTTGGCTCTCATTCAAAACAACAGAAACAAAATCGCAACCATGCTTTTTTTTCTCCCCTCAGTGTGTGAATCTTCATTTTGTGCAAGATTTGTAGACCACACATATCAAATGACAGGGGGCGCTCTTTAGTTACAAACATACCAGGTTGGTGATGTGGACCATATTTGAGACCTTGCCTCGAGGGGGCGAGGGCTGCCTGGTCGTGCGGATGGGGTCATCGAGGGTGACGGACACGCCGGACTTCTGCTGGCTGATGGAGCGACGCACAAGACTATCACTGGGCGTAACTACGGGAAAGAGAGGGGAAATGTGAGCATAAGCATGACGGAATGAATCCTGTCACTTGGCAAGAAGTTGATGATGATGATGACACTTGTTAGACTAAAGAGTGGCTTTTGCTGAATCATTCAGACTCAGGTTTAAACCAATTAGGTACCTGCACATAGCCTCTCGCTGGTTTACCTTTCTTTGCCTCTGTGTCAGGCTTGGCAGATGTGTGCATCTCCATGGCTTCTTCAGAGTGACTGTTTTTCCTATTGTCTTTGGAAGTTCTACGGTGTTCTCTGTCTGTTTTCTCTTTTTCCTCCTGTATTTCTTCTTCATCATCTTCTTCTTCTTCTTCTTCCTTTCCCTCTCCGTTTTCCTGGCCGTCACCCAGGACCACCTAGGGAGGAAGTACAAGTGTTGAGCATTGTTCATTACAGACACTTTATCATTTCCAGCTCGTTTAAAGAGAGACTTGTCAGATGCATCATGCCTCACCTGTGTGACTGTGCGCCTGATCTTAAGGCCTTTGTCCTGGTCATCCCGACTGCTGTCTAGGTTCTCCTCCTCCCCGGAGAGCTGCAGTTCCTCAGGGTGCAGATCCACCACTGCCTCCTGGTTTACCTTTATGTCTGGGATCAAAGACTGAAGACAGGAGGAGGACAGAGACACACGCCAAAGAATAGGCAGATGAACAGATGGCAGATGAGAAAAGAACACTTCCTTTGAACTACATGTGTTAGCTAGTAAATGCCAGATGAATTGGAAAACAGTTTTTCCTCAACCACTTGATTAATTTTAATGAAATCCTCTCATGTACACCCAGATTAGTTCTGACACCACCAAGTCCACAAAAGTTTCGGGATTTGGAGTCACCATCGTCAAAATCACACAACAAAGCTTAATGATTTTGTTCATTTAGGACTTTTAGTTAAATGAGGCCTGGGTGAAACCAATCTATCTTTTACAGAGCCAACTAATTGAAGAATTTTACATGCGAGAGATTACATGCAGAGTTTTAATGTTACACAAACCCAACATTGACATAGCTTTTCCATGCAAACAAAAAACTTTTATACAGGAACAAAGTCCTCCCCATCACAGGAATTTTAGCCAGTTTTTAGCACGAACATGGCTACATTTAAATACAGGCTTACGGCATAAAGTATATGTTTCAATAAAAATTGTTTATGCAGACAGCCACATGAATTGAATGTGTAAAATGAGAGAACTTTTGCTAAAACCACAGTTTCAGATGTTTTGGGCCAAAGTCCATGGGTCTCATTTATGAAAGATTGTGTGGAATCCATCCTAACGCACAGCGTACACCGAAAACGGAGAAATAAGGTGTGCCAAGGAAGTCAGATCTATCAAACCAAGTGAACGCACATCTGTTCGCAATTTCGATATCATTCACAACCGGCATGAAAACATTAACGTGTGAAAAACGCACACGCACACACCACATCCATTACACATGAATAATAAATGCAATTGAACGACACGAGGCATTAATGCGGAGAGGTGATGTCACAAACTGGCAAAATTTTAGTGGAGAGAAATGTTTTGTTTGGTGGGATGACAAGTAAAAGATAAGTTAGATGAGCAGGAGAACATTGCTGCCACTGACGATGCAGCACCGCGGCCTTCGATTAGTTTTTAGCAGCTCTTGCATCTTGAGGAACCAAATGAATGGAATTGTACACGCCAAAAAGGAAGACATGGATCTGGATGATGATGCCATGATCTTTTTGGATGAAGGAGAGCGTCTTTTTCACATACAAATGTGTTTTCGCACTATAGCAGCAGCTCTGTGTGCTTCCCACCGTATGTGTCACTCAGCGCTTGCTGAGGGTTTGCAGACACAACAAGGAGTGCACCGGGGGAGCAGGATAGGATATAATTGAGACAATCGATCAATTATCAATGAATAAAACCGACTGAAATGTTGTGACTTCTCTGAGGAGCAGAAACGTAGCTTATTATTTCACAGCAGGTTTAATCTCCATCGAGTCGTGGAGACTAAATTAATATATTCTTACATTTGATTCGTAATGATTTGTGCCAGGCGACTTACACATTTTCACGGATTGTGCGTACACGACTATAAACCCCAGAACCAGGAACTTTTCAGACTTATTTTCCATTCTTTTGCCAACCATGCTCTGAGAGCCAGTCACTACTTGTCAGTACCTTCAGTGAGTCTGTAGTGATGCTGATGGATGGTTTCTTAGCAGTGACCGCCGTGCTGGAGCCCCACCGCCTCTTCCTGCCCGCCGCAGTTCCCATCTCAGGTTCTCCTGCTGCTCCTTCTGTCGTGGCCGGAGACGTCTTGCTGCCTGCAGAGGGAAATCGATACATCAGTGAGGAGAGAAGACACACTCCCGTTTGAACGATTTGCTCTTTGGAACTGAATATCAAAGACAAACGACTACATGCTCGTAGCCTCAAAGTATAAATCATTACTTTAATAATTCAACTTAATTGTTCTTCCCCCAAAAGATAAATGAAAGAAATGTCAAATTGATTTAAACTATATACTTTTGGTTACGTTAGTACAGTCTCTGTTTTTTTTTATAGTAATATATGTTCAGCCAATCATATGTATCATGGTTTTTGGCACTAGTAAGGGATTTTTCTCCAGGAGCTTTGAGGCATTGAGTGTGTTTGTACTGGATGTAGTTATTACTTGATGGTTGTGGCCATAAAAACGGCTATAGGACTTATGGGTGATACCATATCGTCTATATAATACCAGTATATTTATTTATGTCATGTAAATTTGTCATATCGTGATATTGACGATGTTAGACTACCAAAGCATTTACATTTTCTTTAGTTTAACAGTGCAGAGGAAGGGCTTTCTGCAACTCAAGTATGTCCACAGTGGCATAAATAATGCTTAAGTCATCAATCTGAATAATTGGACAAGATCATCATGCTTTGCCATCTCATTCATATATTAGGTTTCCTTAGTCCATTTCTTAAAAAAATTGCTCACACATGAGTTAGCCTTATTCTTGTAATAAATAGTAGGATGCACCTATACAAATGGTAGTATGATAGACAGGACCGCGTATGAACATTAGTCTTCGATGCAACATTTTCGGATAATGACATTAAGGAGTGTATAAAAAAAGAAAAGAAAAGATTTTCCCCTTTGATCTTAACGGTTTTTCCTTTTCCTTCCAGTTGGGAAACTTAAATGCCCAAGTGAGACAAAAGATCCGTATTTCAGCAAAAACACCTGACTGGTATACTCACTGGTCAGGGATATCTTGCGGGCAGCAAAAGCCTTAGGAGTGGTGCTCTGGGAAGAGAGAGAGACAGAAGAGAACATACAGAAACCCCAGGGGTGTGGGGTGAAATGAGAACTAGACGCAAGACCTCACAGGCAACAACAGAGAGGAGGTGAAACAGGAAAAGTGGAGGTGGGGTGGGAGAGG
>OMNV01029732.1:11072-34200 GCA_900303265.1 Brotula barbata | reverse complement strand
TGTTATTTTTCTCCAGGCCCTGTGGTCAGTGCAGTACAGAAGGAGAATTCATGCTGAAATGGTGCACTTTAAGACCAATTTAAGGGTGAAATTTGGAGGAAAATCTTGATCAAAAAAAGAAGCAATGTATTCAATTAAAGTCAAAAGAAATCATCCGCGCCACATCAGCGTTTCATCGCCAAAAGAAAAGCTTTTAAAGAGAGATACAATTTTGTTAGGGGTTCAATAAAACTATACTTCGGCAACAACGTGCAACAACATATTCCACAGTAACCCTATGATGATATGTGGTTTCCGAGACACCCGTGAAAATAATTTAGTGACATTATAAAATAAATGTTTTCCTAAAATGTCCTTTTTTGTACATCATGACTCTCAACTGTAAATGGGAGCCATCAATGGACTCATGAAGGCAACATGTGGACATGTCTGCCAAACTGTTGACCATGACCAGCCAGCGTGAAAATCCTGGGCACCTCGGCCACCATATTTCCATAATTAAAGACCATTTTCTAAAGCTCAGGCAACAGGAAAGTACGACTGTCTTCCAATCAAGAGAGAGTCACAGCCTACTGGACGAAAGAAATATTATCACACATTCTTTGCATTGAAAAGGTGTATTTGTGCATTTTGAACGGGAATACAAGACAAACGTTACATGTAGTGTTCAAAGTAAAGAGGTGTAGATCTGGAGGATTTAAGTCAATGATTCAGATCAAAACCTCAGCAAAAGAACAGACAAATGAGTTCACTTAGTGTAAAAACTTTCACGTAGAAAATAAGGTACAACCATTGGTTCAAACTAACTTAATACAATCTTCCAGAGACATTTTGTCCATTTTAATTCACTGAATAAATTCACTCCCTGTGGACGATGCAATGTGCAAATAAAAAAAGAGAAGAAATTAAAGCCATGCGAATCCAAAAGCAATGAAATCAATCACAATAAATATTCTATAAAAGTTACTTGCCCAACACGCCCTCTGTACGAATACAGAGCCTATTTTGACCTGCAAGTAGGGGTTTACTAGGTAATACTTCAGAGTACCACTAGATGGCAATTTGCAGCAAAGTAAATGACAGAAGGGATTTGTTCCACTAAACATGACATTGCCACACAACTGTGAGAATGATTGTACGATAATCCGAGTGGCAGTGATTTAAATTTGAAAAAATAAAAGTCAGTTAGGTACAGAAACAGGATTCACAGATGCATACTGATATATCCTGTTTGTGAATACCCCCCCAAAAAAACAATGGTCATCTGTCTACACAGGAAAGACTTGGTGTAATTACGTAATTATAAATATTACATGTTTCACATTTTGTCTGATGACTGCTGAGAATGACCAGTGGACATGGAGAGTAGATGTCAATAACGTGGTCAGAGTGAACAAAACATAATACAAAACTGAAGGTTATCAATTCAATACACCGTGGCGAGCTGTTTTGATCATGTTTTAAATATGACAAAGCGCAAAACAGCTCCTTTGTCCCGTCAGAGACAGGCTTCGCTTCATTCAACATGTTAGAATAAGCAGTAGATAAAAGGTAGTTGGGCTGGAACATGCATGAGGCAGGTATGCCCTTTCTTATGGGAAACGAAGATGAAAAGAAAAGAAACATAAACATGCAGATCATAACAGGACATGTGGAGACTTGTGAAGTCGGCCGACAGGTTTCTTATACACTGCTAAGCTAACGCACTGCTGTGGGAAAAAAAAACAAATTACGCAATTTCTCAACCAACGATCATTATTCTCTCTCAGGCCTGACATCTCTGACATCACCGTTTTCTCCACTCAACAGGGCTTTCATGGTTTTCATTCATTGGGTCCTTAATGAGCATAAGACTGCCTATAAAACACAAACTCAAGTGTTGGGATGAGAGAGACCTTTGTAGATAATCATTTGAATGGTGTGACGGGTAATTCTGGCTTGCCAGTGGAAATAAACACTACATAAACACAATATATAACATTTGACCAATTTATGTCCCACCTCACACACCTTATTCCACTTCTCTAGTATTAGTCCCAAAATGCTTGATATACTATATGAACATTTTCTGAATGATGATCACAAAAGGCTCAAGTCATAATAACTAGGTCAGCGCCAGGATGTAAGGCCTCTGTGCTATTTTTGTGAGGGGGTGGTTAAACAAATAGAGGCAGAAGGGAAGAATGGCCACAATAGGTTTTAACAGAATATGGCAAATATGATATACCATTCAGATGCTTGAAATTCTTTCAATAACTTAACACACAAAAACACAGGTCTGCCTCGCACCAAAAAACAGTTGTCAGTATAAAAACGAAGGAAAACCAGCGCACACACTTAAAGAACAGAACCAAAGCAGTCAAAATCCAGCAGAGTAACAAACACAGACAGGGTAACATTTTCCATCTTTTCTATTTCCTCGCTTCAATTCCCATTAAAATGAAAGGTAACAACCAAGTCTAACGACAAATAAGGCATTTCAGAGGGAGAAAATGTATGTAGTGTGTAGTCTAAACAAAGTTTTACGCAAGATATAAAATATCATGAGGATATTTCTGCCAGGCGCTGCAGCAGAGTGGAGAACCCAGCAGCCTGCTGGGAGAGCTCAGCAACACGGTCCACCATCTCTTGGGTGGCGGATACTGACGGGTAATTTTGTGCGGCACCCTTTGTTGCCACAACCACTGACTTCAAGGCCTGGCAGAGTCGTCCCCCTGAGGTTGTGATCTAAGGTAGAGAAAAGAGGACACACTCATTGCACCGCTTAAAACATCTAACCTTGAACTTTCCTAAAATAAACCAGCAATAACTCTGATACATGGCTGTTTGAGAGCAGCTGCACAAGTTACACATTAACAAGATGGAGCATTCTCATTCGGCCATATCCACTGTTTCTCACCAGTGTTATGTTAAGCACAAATGTTTAGCTTCACCCACCTTGGCCCGAAGGTCAGCAGAGGTCAAGAGGCGGGAGAGCGTGTCCCCGATGAACACTAGTTTGTGGGCCGTTACGATGAGACTCTTTCCCCTAGCAACGAAGATGCGAGGAGGTTGGTTTCCCTGTACGCTGTTGAAAAGTATATCAATGGCATCTGCCAGGCAGGAGAGATGGGCAAGACTCTGAGAGGAGTAAAATGACAGCAGCTCTGAGTCCTCCAGGGAAAGCGACACTGGCAGGGGAGGAGATGGGGTCATCTGCAGAGAGAGGCGTCCGAGGAGGACTGACATTAGTATGCTTGAGTTGTCAAATATGTCACTAAATGTAGTATTTTAATTATTAGGAGAAGGCATAAGCCTAAAGTTTAGATGAATAATTGATCTTGTGACAGAAAATTTCCATTTTGGCCTCCATTACAGACGACAGCCAGAGGAGTCTCAAGTCGTTTAAAAGGCACTTTAAGCTTGAACTATTTACTCTTCACTCTTCACATACACGTAGGTCACTATTTTAAGTTTTATTTTTTGTAACTCCTGAGGGTCAGAGCTCCTCATCTGTGTGTAAACACACAAAAGGTGCGCTCGCAGCAGCTCCATGGTTGAGACGACTGTGTGAACGTCAACTGGGACACTGCTAACATTGAAATGAATCTTAAGATAGCACTGTCTTTGTGAGATTCTGCTATTCTGTCACTTCTCACTGTCCTGTAGCGTACATTCTCTGCAAGGCAAGACTGTTAACATTCACAATTGACCTCTTGTTGGTAATCTATGGTGTAACCCAGAAATCTAGCAAGCAGTGAAAAAGACAGAGGTCATTCTTGAGCAACTCTAAAGAACACAGGCTTATCTCATAAGTCTTGAGACAAGATGATGGCAATTCTTTTGTATTTTCTATAGGGTCTCAAGGTATTTCCTTCTTCTTTAAACCCGATCATTCACTGATTATACAGATTACACTGGAATTACAGGGTCAGACGATGTCGAGTAAACACGGTGAGTATAGACTCAAGACAGGATTAAACCAGATCAGGAGTCAAAGGGCAGAGTGTCCATCAATGCTGCTGCAAGCCGATTAATGATTTCTACGGCCCAATTAGTAAACAGAATACAGTGAACATAGGGTCAAAGACTTATCTGTGTAGGCTTGCTGTGTGTTTCTCTGTGTGTATTTTCGACATTTATCTAAAAACAAGAGGATGCAGACTCTGAGAGAAAAAGGTTATGTGTCTGGGAAGAAAAAAAAACAAGAGGGGGGGCGGGGACTCACCCTTGGCTCTGCAGTTATAGTGTGTGTTTGTCCGTTCTCAGCTGGAGTGTCAAGAGGCGGCTCGGGTTTTCCCTTGGGTGGGAGGGAGAGAACACATGTGTTTACAGACATGGTGCCATGGTCAGTGTACACATTACTGAATGAAAAACTTCCTTTTGAAGACGTGATGTATGGTTAGTTGAAAGTGAGATGTGTCAGCGGGTACACAGTGGGTGTATGACACTGACCTGTAGCTTGACATATCCAACACTGTCTCCAGCAGGTATTGGGGCTGGTGTAGGAGTCAGACTGATCCCTGCGTATTCATTACTGGGGTCTTCTTCTCTATCACCGGAGCCAACTGTGAGGGTCACAGTGGATTGAGGAGGAAGCAGGGGGAAGGCTGGCTGAGGGGTCGGTGGCAAGGGCCGCTCCTGGATCCAGCTGCCTTTACGGGAGCCCATCCCACCTCCAGATGACTTCCCATCAGCCACTGGCAGTGCCGGCAAAGGCCGCCGCGACAGGGACTCTTGGGAAGGCAGCCGCGGCCGACTCTGAGCCTGCAAGAGGAGAGCGCTTTCCTCGAGGGAGCGCTGCACCAGCGACAATAAGCCTTCGGAAGGCGGAGCATTGCCAATAGCAGATAATGCGGGGAGAAGGTCTGATAGGCGCGCCCAGGCCTGTTGCAGAGGTGGTGGAGGATCACCAGACTGGCTGGCTTTCCATGTGGAGAGGATTTCAGCCAAGGAGGTGGCCAGGTCCCGTGAGGACAATGTGGAGACTGAGCCGGAGACCGTGCTCAGTAATGAATGGACAAGGCTCGAAAGTGAGGCCCTCCACTGCACGTCACCAGATCCATTACTGGAAATGGAGAGGCGGCGAGTAGAGGTGGAAGAGGATGAAGATGAGTGAGGCAGGACTTCAACGGTCAAAGCGGGCATGTCATAGATGCCACCGTCAGGCTCATCTCGAGGATGATCTCCAGTGCTGGCTCGTTTCTCAGGGCCAGGGACACCATAAAGCTGCCCCATGTGGAGAGCACTCTCAGATAGGCCGGTGGTGGACTCTGGGCCCAGTGGGACACCTGGGAGTGTGGGGACACTGTAGACGTCATCGTCAACTTCATCGGCCCCAGACCCTGTGGCACTGTGATGGATATCTGGTGTGGACAGATTCAAAGTGATGGTGGGGACATCGTAGACCTGCAAATGAAACAAACAATAAATTCAGTAAAATAAAGAGGGATAAGTGCTGCACGTCGTTAACCTACTATTTGAATCTACTGGAGTGATATCGTATTCACTCCTCCATAGGACAGCAAGAGCATTCTACGGCAGTAAGAAACTATAACACACTATGAGAAAGAAGTTAACAAAACAAGTCAGTTTTTAAATGTTTAAACTTCAATTGAACCTGACATGTAAATGCAAACTACGCTACCAGACTTGATCTAGTTTGTGTTGGAGTTTTTAAGTTTTTTGTTTTGTTTTTTTAATCATACGACAGTACAAGTGCAGGAATTACTGACTATACGAAAAACAAAACAAAACCGAGACGGCCAGAAATACATCTGACCTCATTAACAGGGATAAAAGCAATATGTGACCAGTCTACATACTGCAATAAACAAACAGCTGGGAGACAGACAGTCAAGTAACATTAAGAGGCCACCACAGTGGGTTGGTATGGCATGGCACTGACAGATGGGTGTGCCTGGGAGAAAATAGCAGCAGCACTGGGAGTGGATAAACAGGCTCCCACAGCAGTCAGAGACAGGTGTGGCCTTAGAGTGAGCAGGGAGACAGCTTAATGGTGGAATGTGAAAGAAATGGTGACATTTTATGGTTTGCAGTTGCACTTGTACAGACATGTATCAGTGCCATTGTTCCCATGAGCTTTTTTTTAATTTTTTTTATTACGACCGAGGATTTCATTATCGCAGTGTTTTAAACTAACAAACACGTGGTAAACAATGTTTAACTTTGGTGCTTATTACTCTGTGTAAAAAGGTTGATTTTTTTATCGATCACAGGCAAGATGAATCTGAGATTTTGCCGGCATAATGACAAAATGAAAGGGTTTGATCTATCCGTGACTCTCCCAACATTACAATATGAACACAGTTATCTGTACCTCTGCCTCAGAGTCAGCTTGTGGCGGGAGAGCGCGAGGGGTGTCGTAGATGCCATCATCTTCAACGAGGGCAGATGGGACTGGACGTTGCCATCTCCCACTGGGAGGGGTGTCATACACCTACCAAAATAAGCAAAACTTCAAAAAACTAAGTTCTCTAATAAGCGCCTTCATACTTTTCAGTGTATTTGAAACGGCATCAACAAGTTCATGCCAGGGATCACTGCACTTTTTTTCATGTTGACAAGTTTCTTGGTGAATGCACAGTGGAAGCTTGTTTCTCAACACATTTTGTAAAATAAAAAAAAATAATAAAAAAATGGCACAACATTGCTCATGGTCTTTTTTTAAGCAATTTAAGTAATCTTATGTTACAGACCATTAATTGATCATGCAAACTATGAAATCCAATCAGAGTGCTGGACAGTCATTGCCAAAATGAAATGTAGGTGCGATTGAAGAAATCTCAGGAGATGCAATTTAATAATATATAAAACATAAGATTTCATAAAATGTTGATATTTGACAATTTGCTGCACGAGTCAGCGGTCACATACCTGGTCATCCACAGCATCCAAGGAATCTTGATTTCCTTCTTTGTTTTGTGCATCATTACCATTCTGCGGGCCATTTTTTGTGCTCTCCTCCTTACTCTGAGCAGCTCCTCGGTGTCTGTCGTCTTCATGCTGAAGGCTGGTAGGTTTTAGCTGCGTGCTGGGTCTAGGGACAGCGTGAGACGTGGCTGATGAGGGGTTTGTTTGTGACTGATCTGTCTTAGTAACTCCTCTCACTGGAGGTGCTGGTGGAGGAGGCTTACGGGCAAAATTGGGTGATCCAGGAACCCTAACCTGCCCAGCTCTGACCAGCAAAGGGGAACCCCGGTGACACGCCAGGCCAGGTTTTCCCCTGGCAACAGCTGCATTGGGTGAAACTCCTTTCAGCTGAGCTCTAGGAGATGCTTGCAAAGCAGACACTGTGGCTGAAGTCCTGTGAAGGCTGGCTCCCACGGGCGAGGGTGTTTGATACACCCCGGGCGTGTCCTTGGTCACTTTGCACTGAGGGGTCATGGGTGTTCCATTGACCATAGAGGGGCCATTTGAGCAGACAACATTGGCCACAACTCCCCCTGTTGGGGTTTGATAAACATCCTCACCTGCCAATGGAGTACCTCTGGGCACTAGATAACAATCATCTGAATGTTCGGTTGCCACTGTCTCTCTAGGTACTAAGTAGGTAGTATCCTCTGGTTCATCGGCTGCCCGTGGCACTCCACTGGGGGAAAGGTACACCATCTCCGAGATAACGACAGAGCCAGGCTGTCTCGAATGCTGACCTGCTGAAGGCATGGGAGCTACTGGAGTCTGATAAAGCGTCCCCGTCATGTCTGTGCCTCGTCCTCTTAAAGAGGGCGAACGCGGACGTCCTGTCACCCCAATATCCCAGTCTGGTCTGGGGCGAGTGCCAGAACTTGAATGAGACCGTGGACGGCCACTCTCGACTTTACGCAGCTCCCCAGGCCTTGAGGCAGGGCCACCTCCTGGGCTCTGGTAAAGCCCATCACCAACTGGGGAGCGGTACACTCCATCTATGTCCTCCGCACTACCGCTGACTGCTGTCCTGGCCAGCGAGGAACCAGGGGACAGATAAACAGACTCCTCACTGGGGCCATGGCGAAGCTCTGATCCTGGAGGTGGAGCTGTCTGAAGGAGGCGAAGGCGGTTGGCAGGGGCAATGCCCTGTCTTCCATGCAAGGAGCAGAGCCACCAGCCTGGACCACCACTCTGCTCCTGTTCAAGAACCATAAGGATGTCACCCTTCCGAAATGCCAGCTCCTCTGGGCTCTCAGCTGTATTGTCAAACAGTGCCTTTGCCAGGACAGTCTGAAAAGGAAAATAAGGGGGAATTAAGGGGGGAAATAACAGACATGGACCTACCATATATTAATTCTCTTTCTCTCTCAGACACACTGGCAGTATTGGTAGCTTAACAGACAGTCTAACTTCATGCCCGCCACTGACTTGAATCTGAATAGCACAAAGAAGTACTTTGTCAAGGAAAGGCCAATTCCAAAGTACAAAATGGCAAATTGTTTAGGTCTGTTGAATGGAGAGTGAATAGGAGGGAAAGGGGAAGATCTCTCAAAACGTGTGAGAGACAGAGAGCGGGCCGGGGGGAGTGAAAAGATGCAAAATGTGGAAGCTATCTTCGTGGCGATCTAAAAATTCACAGCTGTGTCAGAGTGAAAGAAGGGCACAGAGGGGGATCAATGATCAAATGGACAGGATGGCTTAATGGTAATGAGAGAGGCAAGTAGGAGGGGGGAAGGGCGAGGGACACATCTGTCCCTTGCTGTTTAGGGTTTAATTGCCCACCCAAAGCCAAAGAGTCAGGTCCCCTTTCATTTTCAACCCCCCCACCCCCACACACACACACCACACACACCACACACAGCAAAACTAGGCTTGAGCCATGTGGGACCCACTCGAAACAGAGAGTGGATCCAAACACAAATAATATGTACCTAGATCACAAAATACATGTATATATAAAAAATAAATAAACGAACGTCTACAAAACGTGTATGTTCAAAATTACAGTTAAGTTTCTATCAGAATTGTCATCTTCTGCGACTAAATCAAAGCAAACAAACAAAGAAAGAAAGAAATCCTGCACTCACCGAAACAGACATTGTTGCCAAGTTAGCTGCTATGGCTGAGACAAAAATGGTCCACGAAAACTCGCATAACAGCCCGGCTCAGTCGGGATCATCCATCTAGATTAGTTGTGGTTCTCACGGATGTTTTGGTTTATACCAGTGCCACGGCACAGCTGGGTCTGGGTAGGACACATCTCAAAGTCAAACGCCTCGTCGTCTCCGCCTTCTCGGGGAACCTACAATTCGAATAGACAAGCATTTGGAGTCATGACTCATTTACAATACCGCCAGACAATATTAGTAACGTTGGCTAACCTCAACTCTAAGTTAAGAGGCACTTGTGAACAGTGGGTAGGCAGCACCTGTCTATCCTTTCCACGCCCAGTAATGCAAATGCAGCCACTTCAGTGAGGGCTAGTCGTTAGCTTAGCGTAGGTTTGATACGTGGCGTGCACTCATACATATCATATAGAGCTAACTGCGAAGCCGCTATTAGTATTAGGACGATAACTTAGCTGGACACTTTACCTTGTATACACTAAAATATGCAACTGAGGCCCAGCAGCTTCACAAGTAGCGAAACACTAGCTAAAGCTAAATGCTAGATGTCTTCATCACCAAAGAGCTTTACGCTGCTCTCGGCTAACGCTAACATACTGTTCAAAACAACAATGGCACCGCCAGTAAAGCCGCAGAGCGATATCTGTATTGTCGAATTTAGCACCCAAATCGGAGACCCTTTGCTTAATAAATACGTCACCCTCCAGTCTCGTCGATACACTTACAACATTACAGTGTAAAAATCAATTCTTTCAAGCGTGAAAATCTGCGGCCATCGGCATTCAATCATCATCGGCGATGACAACACAGTTATCCCCGCCTCCTCAGATGTGCGCTCGTTTCACTGATTTCACAGCATAGCACGAGTGATGTCGGTAGGACTTAAACTTATCCACTAGCTATGAAATCGTGTCGCAAGCTGCGACGCCAAGTATACGGACTGTGTGATTGGGTCATTGCCAAAAGGGGCGTTCAAGGGCACTTAGCTATAGTCGTAAATAGGATTACTCTGCTGCAAAATAGATTAATTTGGAGCGGTCCACATTAATTAATATCGTAAAATTATGATAAAAATACTCAGATGCACTTACATTTCTTAGGGATTAGATTGTTTAAGTGACTTAATCAAAAGATAAGCGCTTGAGACCCGCTTGCTAAAAAACATTTATTTTGAAAGCGCAGTTCTTTTACCCGGAACACACTTATCTGTCGACAAACTAATGCGACGTTTGTCATTGTTTTGTGCTGCAGAGACTTTGGAAGTCTTGAAGTCACCGTTATCGTCTTTCTTTCAGAACATTTCCAATTTTCCATTAACTGGGGCTTGAGGTAATGCTATAAGTCATATCCTTACTTAATCGTAGCGTAGGATCACACAATTATTCGCGATATTCAGATTAGTTAGAACATGGTACTAGAACGTGTAAAACTTTACATTTATTGCTTGGGTTCTAGATATTTCTATCATGTAACCCCCATCTTTGTCATTTAACTGGTATCTTATGGTAAATTACTGCACTCGGTGTTCACTTTAGTCGTGGTGACCTCTGCCCTGCTTCACTAATGTTTTCTTACACCGTCTCTAATCGTTGTCTCATCACAGGTTATGCTGAGGGTTGCGTTCAGGTGCCTTTTGACCAAACCAGTCTCTGGCAAGAGGAACATGTCTCAAAGTAGCCTTGCAGGAAAGGTAGCCATAGTCACTGCCTCTACAGCTGGGTAAGAATGACGTTAAATGCATGCTTTTTTTTTCTATATGGCCTGACTAGTAACCAAGAAAGGGGCTTTGGAAATTACAATGTGCCCTGTTGAAACTGTGATTGTTAAAGAAGCACATCATAACTATAAAGTTCTCTGTGGTGATTGTTGTTGGGATGTGTAATCCTATTTAATAATAGTTCATGCAGGCTTCTTCCCTTATTATGACTGCTTCTCAGTATTGGTCTGGCTGCAGCAGAGTCTTTGGGCCAGAGAGGAGCGCATGTGGTGGTGAGCAGCCGACGGAGTGCAAGCGTAGATAAGGCTGTGGAGTTGCTGCAGAGTAAGAGCATACAGGTCACCGGGACCACTTGTAACGTGGGAAACAGTGAAGATAGAGAAAAACTGGTAAAAATGGTGAGTCCAATCCCTATGTGATTTGGTAGTCTGTTGATCCCCCAGAAGCCTTGAACGGGTCAGAGAGAGTCCATATGCAAAAAAAAAAAAGAAGATAATCCACATTCTGGAGGCCATTAGCCATTGTAGTAGTTCCATCGAATCCATTTTATCCAAAGGTAATCAGCCATCTTTGCATCTCCCGAACAAGCATGAGTAATTTTTCCATCAATGCATTTATCCTAACCCATATGTTTTACTGCCAAAAATCAAAAGTATTTGTAATAGTTTTGTAAAAAAATATTTTATATTGACAGTAATTTGATAATGAATGTGTTGTTTATTAGAAAGCATGTGATTTTAGTTTTATTTTGTTCCTTATTTAGTCTGCAGATTGGCAATCAAGTAAGCACGTTTATTGTACAAATTTGCACGGGGTCTCATTTCATTCTCCGACATCATCATTTGCTGTAGTACTTTTAGTCTATATAATGTCAAATTTACATAATAAAAAAAACAAAAAACATTTCAACTTCAATAGAGTCCGTTATTGTTGGAGCAGTTTGTGATCATTGATAAATTTAGTGTCATTCTGTGTTGGGAACAGACTGTGGAGCAGTGTGGGGGAATTGATATCCTGGTTTCAAATGCTGCAGTCAACCCTTTCTTTGGAAACATCATGGACTCCACAGAGTCGGTCTGGGACAAGGTACATCGAACATACTCTAAAGCAAGTACACGCCCATGATTGAATGTTGAAATGAGATCATTCTAATAACATTTACACTTTTCCAATACTTTTTAGATCCTTGACATAAATTTGAAATCAGCCTTCCTTTTGACAAAGCTTGTGGTCCCTCATATGGTGAAGAGGGGGTGAGTGACCAATGGAATGTTTCACTATTTGAAACTCTGCTTGGTCTTAATGAACGAAATATAAACATCAAGGTAGTTTTTTTTCTTCAATGGCAAACACTGAATTCTTATTTTTATTTGCTTATTTTCTTTTAGTGCGGGGAGTATAGTGTTTGTGTCATCAGTGACTGGATACCAACCAATTCAGGTTAGAGAGTCACCGAAGAGATTTCAATGCAACTTAATCTTTAAATTTTAGGAATCGTTTGTTCGGGTTTAATGGTCACCAGTAGATTTGTTCAGTATCATGTAGCCTTATACAACATGAATGAAATGATATGTTAGTGTGAGTAACATGTTAAGGGACGTTCTGTTTCCACAGGGTCTGGGTCCTTACGGCGTGAGCAAGACGGCCTTGCTGGGTCTGACCCGGGCGCTGGCTCCTGAACTGGCTCAAAGTAACATAAGAGTCAACTGCGTGGCTCCAGGAGTAATCAAGACCCGCTTCAGCTCAGCGGTGAGGTCACATACACTCGTACATACTGTCATCTCACTCAAAACCCATTTAATTAATGCTGCGGTCATTATAAGATGTATTTCTTCCCGTACTAGATGTGGCAAAATGAAGATGTTATGGAAGACTTCAAAAAGCAGCTGAGCATCAAAAGGTACAGTTTGATTTTCACGATTTGACAATTAAATCCACTCGCCTGTTTTGTCACTTACAAAGATGGACGGTTCAAAAGTTCATGATTAATTCAGGAATGTCTCATTTGTCATTCCAGACTTGGAGAGCCAAAGGATGTTGGTGATGTCATCGCTTTCTTGTGCTCTGAGGAGGCTTCCTACATCACAGGAGAGACCATCACAGTCACTGGAGGAATGAGTTGTAGACTCTGAAACTCCGGTTGCAAACAAACTCTATAATTAACATTTAATTATGTATAAAACAATGTTTGGATTATGTTGTTCAATGTGTAAATATTCGTCTTAGTGGCATAAGACTCAGACTAAGATTTTTAACAATTCTATTCGGCCTGCCATATTAAATGGATGGCACGCCAGCTTATGGATATAGATACTTTATTGATAGCAAAGGAAATTTAATAATAATGTAATGGGCTGTCTCAGTTCATTTGTCATAATGTCAAAGTAAGAAACCAGGCTTTCAATTTTAAATATTTTATTGCTTATAAATCTCGATGACAAAATTATTCAAAAAACATCCATACAGGTGTTTATGATTAAATGAATGAATCAATAAGGCTAAGGCCAATGTCACAATACGTTAAAGACACTTAAACACAATGAAATAAAGTATAATAAGGAATACCAGTTTGTCTTTCAGAAATTCAATGTCACAGTTAAAAAAGTGTTTAAAACTTTTCCTGCAATGCAGCTAGTTTCAGACATTAATCGTGAAGTTCTAAGAAATGAAGCAAAAACTGTGGACAATGTTAACTCATACTTTTTAAAACACAGGTTACATGATAGTGGTCATGATCACTAGTAGCAAAGCTATTTCTGGGCACGGTTTAGTAAAATGAAACATGATCCAGCTCTTTACAAATGTTACTATAAAAACAAGTGAACGGCAAGTGACTTAATGGCTGATAAAATTGATTATTTGTTAGCTGACATGGGAAGAAACCTGCTTCATCACAGTCAAAGAACTCCGGTTTCATCTGTGCTTTCTGTCAGGATGCACCAAGTCCCTGCGGGTCAATGCAGGTCTCCAGAACTCCCTCAGAGTAGGCACATATGTGCCATGTTTGGTTTTGTAGTAGCGTCTCCGAAACAGCTGTGGGAGACAGAGTCAGTTATACTTCGATCATCAGGGCAGCATCAGCATTACTAATGTGGTACTTTGGCATGTCAGTTGGTATGTTGTATTCCGATACATGCAGCCCGTGAGATCCAATAGCTTTAAGTTAAATGCTAAAGGTTTTGTTACTCAAAATCCTTTCTGCTGCATATGAGAAGCCTGTTTTCATATGGTCGTTGCACACATACCCTGAAGTTGAAGTTCTTTTTCACCTCGTCTTCAGAATCAGCCACGTAGTCTTCGTTCTCACTCGGATGTTCTAAAGAAACATATTTATGAGTTGTTAATAGAAAACTATCCAGCTAATTGTCAATTGATAGTCACCTCCCACCATGCACTTTGCCTCATTTTGTCACCTGTGTTCCTCCTTTGGAGAGAGCTGCTATTATCTGCTATAATCGGATTATTTCTGTGAAATATAGAAAATACAATACGATTTAAAGAATGTGCAGTCATTAAAGTACTTTGTAACAAGTGCATGCATAACAAGAGTTTGTAGCCAGAGGTTGGAACCCTGATGATTCAGCTCAAAAGACGAGGAAATACTGCTTAAACATTCATTTATCACATTCAATCCATCTCAGACAGACAAAAACCAAATAAAACAGAACTAAATCAGGTGTGTTGTATTGTATTATTATATTATTTAAATATATCACCTTTAAGGACTCTACAATACTGACATACACACATGCATGTTGTAATATAAAAATAAAAAGTATAGAACATACTGCTAATTGGCATATCTAGTCATGCAGCTGGTGCCATACATTCATAGTTTGGAGTTCTTATGAACTATACTTATAATAATTGTGTGATATATATCCAGTATATAATAACATACTACAGTCTCTGTATTATAGATGGTTTTAATAGAAGTTTGTTACACTGGTACCATGAATAGTCCCATGTATCTTACTCTTTATCGTCCATGTCAGGAAAGTCTAAGTCAGGTTTTCCAGGCTGGTTACTCGTGGCATTAGCCGTAGGAGCTTTGATGGGCAATTTCCTGCGGACACTCAGGCACTGGACATGTGGGGATATTGCTCCCGAGTCTGTCTCCGCGGTCATGACAGGGGATATACTGAGTCTGTGGATAATAACTCTGGGTTGGTTCTGCTGACAAGACGTAAAAAGGGAGTGGGGGCATGGCGCTTCAGGCGTTTTGTCCTCCATTTGGTGAATAGATGTTGTTGAAACTTCTCCCTCGGACTTTTGGTTTCCTCCAGTTTTTGCTGCATCTTCTTCATCCTCCCATCTTCTTGGTTCACAGGCGCTGAGCCTGACTCTGCTTGCTGGGTTTCTCACGCTGCTGCTTATCCTCTTTGTCCCAATTCTAGTAAGGCGCAACAACTCATCTTCCTCATCAGATTCACTTTCTTTCTGTTTTGGTAACTTACGTTTTATTCCGCTGTGCCTTTTTGACGTGTCACTCTGCTCTTCCCCAACTTTGACACTTTTTTGCTTTCCCAAATCTGCAGACTCCTGTTTCTCTTGATCCACTGTGATTTTCAGGTTCTCCTTTGGCTCCATGTTCCCATTCCTCCCATCATTTGAGCTCACTGGCTTATCACCTTTCAGTGGCCTTTTACGCACGGACATCATGACTGGCACATCTTCGTTGGATATCAGTCCAATAACGGGTGTGATAAAAGGTGTCTTGTCTCCCGTTTGCGTTTCCTCCGTCTCTGTCTGTTGTCTAGTTGTCTTGCCGGACTGGCCCCGAGAGGGCTTCCTAGGCCCTGTTGATTGATTTGATGGTTCCCTTCCAGAAAGTGGAAGAGACAGGGATGTTAGGATGGAGTCTCCCATATCAGCAGGTATGGATTCTGTGAGTAATGAAACAGTAATAAGAAGTAATTAAAACAGTCAACATGCTTATTACTGTCTGATTGGATCCATCTCCAAACTGCAACAGAGGTCTCAGTCTCTCAGACCGCAAAGATACAAAGTTTTCTTGTCTTACCTGCCGACCCAAGGTGACCCAGACAGGTTTGGTGCTGAAGCAAAATGTTCAGGAGCTGCGGCTGGCTGGCTGCTTGTGCACATTCCTCCAGAACAGGGGGGGCACTATTGAGCCATGAAATCGTCTAGACACAAATATGAAGCTACTCAGTCACAACAATGATTAGTTTGTATTTGTTTGCAAACTTGGCATGAATGGGAGTCTGACCGAGTTATCTGTCTCAATGTCTGTCTCTGGGAAGGACTGGTGGACTCCCCTAACCTGACCCTGACTTGGATAGGATAATGGTTGGATGGACTTACAAGCAGTATGCAACTGGACAAAATAATACATAAGCTGTCGTTTGTGATAAACCGAGGGGAAGTGCTCTCTGAGTACCTGAGCTAGGTTAGGGACTGGGAGGAACTGGTCTAGTCGAATCAGAAACTCCCACAGTAGTTTCTCCAGGTCCAGGTCAAATTTTGGACCATAATCCAAAGGAAACTCCTCCTGTCAGAAAAGACAAATACAGCAGATTGTCATTATATACGTAAGTAATCTGACTGGGATCCAAAAAAAATAAAAATCATATTTTGATACTATTTGACACCCATCAATTCACAAAAACCCTCTTATGTTCTGGAGCTTGAAGTTCTTTAATGTCTTGTATGTAAATCTACTGTAGGTCATCCTTCGAGAAACACAAATGTACACGTCAAACGTATGGAGGTCCACTGGAGACAGGAACTGACCTTGAAGAATCGTTCTCTCTCAGCAGGCTCCGTCAGCAGTGTCTGAACCAGCTCATGGAAACTCTTGATTGTGTTTACTACTTTCTTATCGATCTTCTAAAAGACAGTAGACAGAGTTACACCTCATACCACACATATACTGTATACACTACACTGGATTAAATTTCTTTATGTGGCAATTCCACAGACTTATCACTAAAATAGAAAACTGGAAGACTTAAAAAGTTAGTATATTATCCATACTGTTGAAAGAGATTTGATCATTTCTAGGCTTTGGTGACTGTGATGTAATAAAATAGCTACATTGCAATACTTTTGGGCATAGCTAACATCTGGGTGAAACTTATCCACATTACTATCAGTTTTCCAATATCACCCACCACTTTTCGATTGTATGACATGTGGTAAAGCAAACAGTGACATCATTCACTGCAGATGTGCCGAGTAAAAATGTATAAAAACATCAGTCTAACTTACCCCGGGACGAGCTGAGGTTGAAGGGGCAGCAGGCAGACGCATCCTTCTCAGGTGTGGCTCAATCACCTTTGCATCAGGCTGTTTACTGCAAAGCTCTAAAACTAACTAGAAAGTATGCAAACGATGTTTAAAAACTGTAGCATAGAAGCATTTCCAAACGAGCATACAACACTGAAAAAGCAATGTGTCTCCCACAAGACAAGAGAGAACGAGACACTGGCATGACAGGAGTCAAATTGACAGTGATTTTTCTCACCCGTCCTCTAAGGCCTATCGCAAGCCTGCCCTGGTGTCTCACGGTGAGCAAACCAGGGACAGTCTCACAGACTGAAGTCACAAACTCCTCCACCGTCCCATACTGCATCACATCCCTCTGTTTCATCACTTTCCACAGGGCTGCAGACACCAGCCGCACAGGCGGGGCCAGGAGCTGCAGTGCAGCAAAAGGAAGGGAGGCATCTGGAAGGAATGGGAAGAATTACTGAAGTGCAATTGGAATCAGAGAGGACAGAAGACGAGGGAGTAGCAGATCAGTCACAGTGGCAGCTATCGATAACACAAAACCTGCAGTAAGAACATAGTGGAGGAAGTGAAACAGGAATACAGTGCTGCAGTGGATGCTCTATTGCGTAGCCTATTTTAATCCTCCATTCTTTTTAAATAAGTTGCAGGTACTGTCCCTGTAGACGGATAAAGAAAGGAGCTTTTCTTCAGGGGCAGTTTTTGCTATCGTTTCACCATATTGAATTTATCTGCCCTAAAAAGACATCCTGGACAGGCAACAGCTAGCAAACAGATAACCACGTAGGACAGACGAAAACAGAGTTTCATCTTATCAACGTATCTAAACTAACCGCTGTGAACACTCACCCTTTTTCGCGGCTTTGTTCGTTGCCATTCCACTGGATTAGCAGCGTCTATAGATCCCTCGTCGTGCTAAAGCCACTGCTAACGCTTCCAATCTTCTCCGATAAAGATACCGAGGAAAGTGCTTAAAAACGTATTTTGTGTTTGGAATTAACAAACATCGCAGATCCGTATCAATACTTTTATCTCCCAGCTTACAAACAAGTCGAATATGAAAACTTCGGCTGTCACTCTCCCGCCTTCCATAAACTGAAATAAGCCGCTTGAATTTGAATCCACGGCGTCCCAATTTGGCGGTGCTTCGATGCTTTGGGGTTTGTGGCGTCTGCTCTCAGAAGAAACCCCACCCACTTCCGCTTGGTAATAAAAATATCGAATACACCCAATTGTCGTCGTCCCCCTCCCCCCCGCACAAGAACTTTATTGAAAAATACAAACAAACAAATCAAATATTGCATTAAGGGACAAATTACCACATCAATGCAGTGAATTTACAAATTGTTCCCGTTTACTGAACGGCACAAGAGATGTTACGTCATCTAAAGACAAACCCAGCGAAAATTTACATTTGAAGATAACATTTGGAGCATTAGCAAATCAGTTAAAACATCTTTCCCCCAAATGAAAACAAACCTATATTTTCTCTGAATTGTATGATGTTTATTGTCACTTTTTTGGAAAAACAGAATCACTGTATTGAAAGAATACATGTGAATTGAAAATATAAAAGCATTAATTATCTAGGGGAAAAAAAATCTTAATTTTGTATTTCAATTTTCAATTACATAATATGAAAAACAGAAAAACACAATTGACCAGACAGAAAGGAATGTTTTTTTGGAGAAAAACAAGGGTCTCCACTAAATGTCATTACACAGGTCCTCTGATTGAGCTACATTTTTGGTTTCTATGACAAAACAGAGGGACTAGTGACACAGCAAAAATTGAAAGTATGAAAGGGTTTAATGTTTGTGTGTCTGTTGAAAATATGTAATAATCTTTTAAGGTAAACACATTTGAGCTGCTATAGCAGAAAGAAGTATGAGATGTTCTTGCCCAAACGACTGTGCACTGTTATAATATATTGGGGCAGAGTCATACAAGAGGTGAATTGATTGTTGTATTTGGGTAAGCCACAACTCTTTTTTTAATGAGATTAGTATAGTACTTTTGTATAGTACTTCTTTTAGATCATAATAGGATCAGTGGAGCAAACAAACACACCGCGCACACATACACACACATTGAGGCCAGAGGACCTTTGCTTCATGTTCTTCAGTATCTGAATTATCACTTAGTTCGGGGTAAAGTCCAGCTGCTGCGTCAAACACAAGCAACACTGACATTATTGCAATCAGTGTCACTAAATCCAGCCACAAACAGAGAGAGCGAGACACAGACGATAATGGATACCTCATTTATCAAGTAAGTGGAGAAATTGTTGTGGGCTATTGATGTACTGATCTTCTTTATAATCCCTTTGTCGAACGACAACAACAACAATATTTGGAGCGACACAGACAGATAAAGAAAAATAGACCAGTGAGGAATACATTAGAATGTCTTTTAATCTGTCAAAGGTAAGATAAATATAGTGTAGAAGGTCGAATAAGGTAATAATTGATTACAGTATAAGTGAAAAAAAAAACAGGAATAAATCATAAAAAAATGTGTGAGAATCTGACAGCTGTATGGATGAAGTTAAGTACAGTTAAGAGGAAAAAAAGGAAATCAAGTAATAATGGAGACTTGTGTAGGCTGAGGAATGATGTAAGCTGTACAAGAACACTTTCAGATAGCCGCATGTCAACATACATGTTGACATGCAGTATACGCTATTTGCCTGAATAGAGTGAAATTTCAACATTTGCCATTTTATAAACCTTTAAATCTCAAAATACATTTTGCAAATCATCATCAGAATAATCAAAACGAATTCCCCTTTCCAATCGGAGCTTCCAGCCGTACTCTGTTCTTAAATGGAGTACGACATTATTTGATGACTTGTCTGCTTGGTCTCCCATCAGATCTGTAACCAACCGGGTGTGGTCTCCAACACAGCGTCCCTTCAGAGTGTGTTGTCACAATAGGGAAACCAGGAAGGGCGTCACATCGGGGACCCTGGAAGAGCTGAAACACAAAGTGAGGGTGACTGCAAAATAAAATAATGGAAGGAAATGAGAGAGATTTATCAAATGGTCAATTCTTACAGGAAACATACCGTGAGAATATACTTTTATAGAGTCAAAAACAAACATAACATTACAAAACAAACAATTAACAATCCTAATAATTTTAAAAACGTGGACTGACTAGTCCAGAGGTATGATGGTCCGCTGTAAAATGTATGACGTAGCATAGATGTAATAAAACATAGTCATCAAATGAGATAAGAGGATGACCCGATAAAAATTTTCAAGACATTTTCTTTTATTATTTCTGTTGCCGGGTAAGCTACAAACTCTCTATGCATGAAATAACACATTGAAGCCATCTTCATCTGGTTATCTCACCATGAACGTGTGTTACAGGTGTGCCAGGCTTTGCTGTTGTCGCTGTCTGCAGTGTCTCTGTCTCTGGTATGTGAGGAAGATGGCACAGAGGTCGACTCTGATGAGTTTCTCATGACCCTGCCGGACAACACCATGCTCATGGCCCTGATGCCTGGACAGACGTGGAGACCACAACAGGTACGTTTGACCAAAGACACAAAACATAAGTACACAAGTATACACACACCTGTGGATGATACAACATCATAGTACTTTTTATTTATCTCCCTCCTCCAACCCTCCCAGGGTGCTCTTGTGACCAAATCTCATGACTACAACAAGCCACGGACTGGGAGAGACATAGCACGGGTCACGTTTGACCTTTACAGGCTGAACCCAAAGGATCTTTTTGGCTCCCTGAATGTCAAAGCCACATTCCAGGGTCTGTACTCTGTGAGTGCTGACTTCCAGTGTCTGGGACCCAAGAAAGTGATCAGGTAAACCAAAAAGATGGGCTGTGGATCTTCGCCTTAGTTTACAAATGACAAACTATTTAAAATAAACGTTGCCTACTGAGGGTGAATTACATTGTTTTGTTTTCCAGAGAAGCCCTGCGTATAGCCTCCACCCTCCTGCAGGCAGCTGGACACCTGCTTATCACCTCTGCCACCGTGATCCGTCGGATCATCGAAGGCACCGAGATCTGGCAGCCACAGAGGGCAGAGTACACCGCCCACTGGAACTGAGGGTATCTGGAGAAAGCTGTATAATTTAGTGTGAACACTGAATGAACTGCAATGATGATCATGTGCATGTGATAACATAACGTCATATCTTTCTCTGAAAGGTCTTGAATACATGAATGAATAGGGATGTGACACAAAAGAATTATATAGCTTCATCGTGGAATGCTGGATAACAGGACAACGAGTTTCAAATCTATTACTTTTTTGATAGCTAATTTAGTATATTTATGATTTTTGATATATTCTTGTTTTTGGGTCATGATTTGGCCTGAACCTCCTGAACCCTAAGGGCCGATAACAAACTACTAAAATATGTGGTAACAGAAAAAAGACCAATGGTGTTTGACTCATTTTGTAGTTTATGCACTGTTTTCATTGAAGTAAAGTGAAAATAAGAAAGACCATATTTGTCTGGGATCCAGATAAGTTTGACTCTCAGTATATTGACTTATCTGATATCAGATTGAGATGAATTTTGTCATTTTGTTGTCATTTTATTTCTTTTTTTTTTCTGCTGGTTCGTGTCCATCATCTGATGGTGAATACGTCACTTCTGGCATATACACAATCTTGATACTAATGTATGTCCATACTACAGTACTGCATAGAGTACTACACTACTACACTGATATCACAATGACAACCCCTTTTGTATAATAAATAAATATCTGTAATAAACCCAACATGTGGGCAGCAAGGTTATTGCGTATACCACATGCAACGGTGACGTGGGTTTGATTCCAGCTTATGTATGCCCTTTGCGCATGTCATCAGCCTCTTTGTTGTGTCTCTCTACTGTATTCATCATTAAAAAGAAGGATATTCATAAAGGATAATCATAAAGCACAACATAACGTTTACATGTGGTATGGAGGTAAACTGTAGTAACCGGTACTTTATATTTAATTATGAAAGTATTACTATTAGTATTATGCCAGTGTGACGATATTAAATGAAACAATGTCACAGAGAAATAATGTGAAATGAAGCCATCCAAAATCTCACCAATGATGAGGACGTCCAAGAAATAACCACTTGCTCAGAAGGCTGTGATGGTTCAAAAGAATTTTAATGTTTACATACTTAAAAGTTCGCCACATAAACTTTGATGTCTCTCAGCAGCAGACAGACCCAGACATCTACAAATATATCCATATTAAAAAATATTACCGGTGAATATTTAGATTAATTCAGTGGTGGGCCGTCAGGGCCAGCGAGGCCTTCTCTGCTGGACTATCAGAAGCACTGACCTACATTTACAACCTAAATTCTAATATTTGTTCCATGAAATTGTATTCATTTATTCCCATCAGTCTGTTCTCTTCATTTCGTAGCGTTTCTCTTCCTGCTCTGCTTCCAGTCCGTGTATGTGGATGTTAGATTTTTGGTCCAATCAGATTTCAGCCTCTCTGTGTTTCCATGTCAATCTAATCTGCCTTCTGAATCAGTAGTCCTGGTCCATGGAACTTCAACTAGATTATCAATGTTTCTTTAACCAATCAGATTTCTAATTCTCCTTCCTGGTCCATCTATCTGGTCCACAGTAACATCAGCATGTTTCCGTCCTCTGATTGGTCGGTCAGAGCAAAACTGTTACTGCCAAGTTCGACGAGCAAAACATGTCTGTAGAGATCTGAACACATTAATACATTTGAGTTAGAATTTTTTACGCCCACAATGACTGACAGAGGAGGAGGAATGGACTTGGACTGGAACGTACTTAAAAATCCATTTTCAAGGCAAACTTTTCCAGAAAAGCTTGACATCCTGAGGAGAGGTCGGCCAACCCCCATAATTGCGACGTGATAGTGGTGGTATTAAGAGGTGGATTAAGTCCAGTAAGTCCCCACTGAAGGCCCAGGTAACAGATGCACGGCCCGACACCGCTGTTACGTTTGAAACACGCATAAAAAATGGCGGATCGAGTGAGGATTTTCCGCGTTAAAGTGCCTGTGATGACCGCTGTCGGCTTACTTCCACGCGCATAACGCAGCCGCACTCCGTCGTGCGGCTAAGGTGTCACCAGGCCCCCCCCCCCCC
>OMNV01029728.1:0-10284 GCA_900303265.1 Brotula barbata | reverse complement strand
TTTATAAATTTTATCATTTTATAAACTCAACATCTTTGCTTGGTGTAAATTATAAGACTCAAAGGACATCCAAACGTCTGTATTTTCTTCACTTTTCCACTTTTCAAGAGATACTGTTAGGGCATTTGTGTATCCTGTGTGTGTGTGTGTGTGTGTGTATATATATATATATATATATATATACATACAGAATACTGCACATGCATATTATAATATATTGTTGTATTGGTTGGTTATATTTTATATTATAACAAGTTATATTGCTCTATATATTCTCTGCTTCTTTTATCATTTTTTTGTTGTTTTTGTTATTGTTGGTGTTTCCTTCAGGATTAATAAAGTATCCATCCATCCATCCATCCATCCATCCATCCATCTATCCATCTATCTATCTATCTATCTATCTATCTGTCTGTCTGTCTGTCTGTCTGTCTGTCTGTCTATCTATCTATCTATCTATCTATCTATCTATCTATCTATCTATCTATCTATCTATCTGCCTCCCTTCCTCCACCCCATCCCTCCATCTCTCACTCTGTCCTTTATATTGATGTCTGTGTTTGCGTCTTCATTAAGTGATAAAGTTTCCAACACCATGAGATAAAAGTCACAAAAACAAAGCGAAGAAGGAAACTCTTTGATCATAGATACATTACAGGGTGAATATCACATCATCAGGCCAAGAAGTGATGATACGTCTCTGGTTCACTCTGATCATCATTACAACATGACACAGTTGGATTGTGGGTACTCACAAGATACACGCAGTTTTCATTGTGGTGTGTATAACTTATATCATTAAGATAAAGAACAGAATCATGAATCATATCAGCCTAAGACAGGCCTCAAATATCACCACAGACAAAAAACAACCACAGTGTCCCATTTGGATCATACAATCCTAAAAAAATCATTTTTACTCTCTCATCTATTGGATGAATTTCAAAATAAGCTGTTTTTAATCTGAGGTCCACAGAGAATTAGTCCCTGTAGAAATACAAATTCACATTTACAGAGAATCTACTGGTTTATGTGACATCAGTTTCAGAGGAGCACAGCGGTGCCCGTGTGGTTGTTTCCTGTGTAGTTCGTTTTGGAGAACAGCAGACAGGAACAGATCGTAGGATGACCCTGAAGAGGCCTCAACACGTTAATGTGACATACACTTCAAGTTTAATGAGCACGCAGACACAACTTGAGGCATTTACCTTGATATTCACAAAGCTAACACGCTCGACGTCCAACACACAGACTACCATATACACAAGTATGTACAAATACTCTGAGACGGGTCACGTCTAAGTGTGCTGATTGAGTCAAAACTGGATTTATTTGAATAAATGCTGACATTTCTCTCTGTCAAGCAGCTCGTGTTAGTTTGTTGTGATGTGTGGTGTTTGTCAGGGGGGGTTGATAACATTAATAACATTATAATAACATTATAATAACACTATGCTGGAGCAGCATGTGTACAAGTCCACTCCACTAAGATCTATGAAGTAAATTTTTTTTAGTCTATTCGATCTGTACACTGCCTGATTAAATAATCTGGTGTTCTTGACATATCAATTAGTTGTCAGTTTAAAATATACTAGTTTGATCAAGCTCAAAACTCGGTGAAAGCATTAAATTTATTATTCAAACACTTAAAAACAGACTGTAGCCTTGTTCATATTTCCTGTTTTCTTGTTTCTGTAAGCCTAATCTGTCTTCTGTAACAATAAATTAAAATTATCTTAAAAAGAACAACAAACCAACACAGAAATGCTATCAGACTAAAATATTAAAAGAATAATAATATTAAAAAAATATGATATCAAATATATGGTTGTGTTCATTCTGTGTCCTGACCCCTCCCCTGTGTGACATCACTCTGATCTCTGATAAAGCCTTTGTTCTTAGAGTTGGAGGATGTCATCGTGAACTCTGCGCACGTGGGAAGAAACGCTCGAAACGATGTTATGAGTTCATGAATTACGGTGTTGGAAAGCTCTTTGTTTTTCTTTGTGGGAAATATGTTAAACTAAGACATGGGTTGATGAAAACAGATGTGAAAGATGTGCAAAACATTTCAGCAGGTGAAGAATTTGTTACTGACGACTGTAGAAGATTAAGTACACCGTAAAGTTAAGTTCTCTTTGCAGACTTTTGGCTTGCCTGACCGACGAGCGAGGAACAAATCATTTATAAATAAAATGAATGGACGCAGATGTAGAGGGAGAAATGGAAAAGATGAATCAGCAAGAAAATAGCAGCTCATCATGAGCTGCGGACAGGAAGTAGAAAAGTAAGTACAATTAGTAGACGTGGAAGTAAAAAAAGTACTTTAAAGCAGCCGTGTGTGAGTGTGTTATCATCATTTGTAGATATCAGCGAGGGTTTCTCCCAAGTTCACCTCTTTTACTTCCAGACTTTCTTTTTTGTTTCTCTGTGGCGTTCCTGACTCGGGCCGCGCTGCTTTGTTGACACGGTAAATTTAAAAAGCTGACTGCCAGCTGCTCAGCTCCTCTCTCCAGCTCATACATAATTCATGGCTCAGCCTGAGCTGGAGGGCTGGCAGGCCTTGTTCTGTTTGTGGTCCACTGTTAGCCGAGCTGAATAATTCAAGACAGAGGTTTCCTCTCAACTACCACACACACACACACACACACACCAGTAATTGACATCATCAAAAAGCTCGTTTCTTGCTGGGCAGCATCTGGTGTTTGGATATGGCAGCAGCCGTCAGTGTTTGTTGTCTAAGGTTTCATCTGGGTGTATTTTTGCAAAGTGAGGTCATGTTTTTCAATCTGCTCTCCCAAATTCTTAGAAAAAAAAACCCCAAAACATTTTTGTGATGCCATATCAAATGAAACGGGCGTAGAGTTCCGTGGCTCGGCCGTGTTGGAGTAGAAACATGTTTGTGCCCCATGGAAGTCGATGGGTGGACAGGATGCTCATGATGATGTCAGCTCTGGTGCTGGTTGGCCTTGACCCCAGTTATTGAGACACTGGAAAGATTTTGTCAAATTCCTCCGCAGTGGTTTCACAACAGCTGGATTTCTCTCTTCGCAGGCCCACTGGACCTGAAACATCACACACAGGTCACAGATTGTGTAACGCAAATAAAATACCTTTAGCATTAAGTCTGTTATTACTTTACTCTCATTGTTCTCAAAATCTCCTCTTATTTATCTAACTTAACAGGGATCCTGTTGAGTTTGAGTGAGGAGTCCTTGTGTTTTAATAAGTAAAGACATCATCGTCGTCATTATGTGTAGCTGCATGTCAGTGTTTTATGACGTGTGTGTTTGCTACAGGTTGCTGATACCGAATCACGCACATATGTACAGTACTGGTCCAAAGTCCTGGTCCCCCTATCCAACCTGGTGTTTGTTGTTCTTTTTCTGACAGTAAATAGTGATGAAAGTCGGACAAATCTAGGTGTTATCAATGACATTAATTAGGGCTCCATTCCATTTAGGTTGAAGAGAGCCTGGTTCCAAGGGAGGTCCCACTAAATCCTGGACCCTTTAGCCTGTAGAAGCTGTTCTTTTCTGATTTTTAATACTGAACACACATTTCCTGTATTTTCTGGTTGGATTATAATAAAGACATAGATAGACTGGATACGACAACAAATCTTACTGGGGACCAAGACTGGATATTCTGAACAAAAACATAAACATAGACTATTAATTTCAACTGGTTGGGGTTACAAACATCCCTCTCTTGGTCACAGGTCCCCCAAAAATCTTAATGGATCTTGGTTAGGTTGTTGGTTGTGGCCTGGATGTCGTCCCTCTCTTCTGCTGAGGATGTGTGAAGTTGTCACATATTGTATTCTTTCTGTGATATGAGATGAAGTGAACCCTTACGTATTCATGCTGATATTCTATCCCATCACAGACAGGTTTCAGACACACACATTTAGCCTGTTTGAACTACATGCCATGGCTGATTCGCTCTTAATTGGTGGTTAAGAGAACAGAAAGTGTCTATTTAGGCTTTATTGCACTAATTTCTGCAGAAAAAAACTTCCACTTTCATGGTCCAAATGTATTTAAGACATTTCAGTGAAGTTCACTCAGTAGGTAGAAAGCAGAAACAAAACTTGTGCATTTAAAAGGCTTGGATTCTAGCACAACCACAAACAAATCAACAAAAGGAATTTATATAGTTTTTAGAAATGTCAAATGTCTAGATTTGTCCCAAACTGTATGTCATTTGAATTCATCATCAGACATTGAAGTGCTTAGTGAATGAAATATGAGTAATAAATGCTTATGAAATGTTTTGAGAGAGTGGTTTTGGTCCATGTTCTGTCTCACCACATGCACTGGACAGCTTGCAGTCTGGATAAGAGAGCCAACATTATCCCTAAAGGACGTGTGCTGGGTTCAGCGCTCTTCACACTGTTCACCCATGACTGTGTAGTCTCACAGAGGAATAACAGCATCCTAAAGGAGTGAGGTGGTAAGTCCATATTGTCTTGATCCTTGAAATAGTTCCTTCAATGGCTTCATGTTGAATACTTTTTCACTTTTTTAATGATTTAGTCATTTATCTCGATGATTGTTTCTGTTACAGTGCTTCTTCCTCTCTCCTTTTTTTCTCTCTTTATTCTTCTTTACTTCTTAAATTCTTTATTTTGTAAACATAGAGATGATATAAAAGAGTTGTCAGCAAAGATTGTACAGCCTGTCTAACAAAAGTCTTTGAAAGTTTTAATGCTAAATCTGTACAACATCTCACAAATAGTGAACCTGGCTCATATTCTGCACATCCTGTAACCATCATAATTTGACAGTCCCATTCATCCTTGGGGACAAAAACCCACAAGAAAACCCACACAGACACAGGGTGAACACCAGACCTATAACCTTGTGTGTTGTGATGTAACAGTGCTAAATGCCAAACCACCGTGCTGCTACAAATTTCTTTATTCTCATCCTTTATTCTCATGTGGGTCTCAAAGACTCACATTAGGCATAAACACTGTGTTTAATTTTAATGAAATGTATGTGTTTGTTTACATTCTTTTACCGCTCACTTTTTAGAAATGTACAATGAATTCCTAAATTTTGTTTCTAAAGTAAATTTTTTTAAAGTTCAACAGATGTTGCAGCGTTGTTATGACTGTTATACGTATTTGCATATTTTATAGTTGTAAATAGCTGGGTCCTGTATGCGTGCACAGAGGCAGTATGTCCAGTAGGGGGAAGCTTTGTATTTTTTTAGCATTCAGTCTGCCCGTAAACTGCGAGTGAAGTAGACGGTTACCGAGGCAACACCAACATTATCTTGGCATTGCTGTGCGCGTCCCGTTACTTGTTCAACTTATTTTCTTCTCAGGTAAACTAATTCACAGCCGCTGGTTGGAGTTTCGACTGACGTATACCACGTCGAAAATATTCGTAAAGGATTTGAGTCGTTGTTATGCTTAGTTTTCTGTTTTAGCGAGACAAAACGGGTTTATCTGAATACTGGCTAGCGATAGCATTTAGCGAACAAACGAGCTAACCCGTACAGCGAGTAAGTTTTACTGCTAACTAATTTAATAAATTGACTTTAATTCACTCTACATCTGCTAATTTGACTTTTAGCATGCAGCTGTAGCGGGCACTCGTACAAAGTAAATGGTTGAATAGCTGACACTACAGCAGCTAACATCCCGGGAAACGTCACCCTCAATAATTAACCAACCCTAAACTCTGTTCAGCACCACGTAGGTGTCGTCTTTATAACGTCGATGCCTACGTGTTGTGCTTAGCTTTCTTAAATGATTGTCATGGCAACAAAGCCTCATTACCAAGCATAATCCAAAGACAAATTAACTAACGCAATTCACATTTGTAGACTACAAAAAACCCGTAATGTAGGTAATTTCTATTTAAAAAACACACACAGAACTTCAACATTCTTGCTCCTGCCTAACAAGGTAACAGCTTCAATAAAACTAACTGAAGTAGTGTGTAATTATTTACCAATAGGTACAATCTGCCACTTCAGATGCTAATATTTTTGACTGATCAAAGATCATTCTATTAATGAGATGTAAACTGTTTGGCTATTGAAACTCGTCTGATTTAATCTGGGTTTACAGAGCTGAGCTTTGTTGTAATCATGATGTCATGTCTTGGTTCTTGCTTATTTGGAGCAGGGCACACAGAGAGGGTGAAGGCGGCACCAAAGCACGTAATTAAAATGAGTGTTGGAATGTAGGGAGTTGGTGTCCTTGAGAGGAGAACAGGATGACATTTTCTTAGGGAGTGTCAAGGAAAGACATATGTTCTTGGAAAAGGCTATACAGCACCGAGATAATGTTAATAAACCACATCTGAACAAATGGAGACTGCAATTAATTTAAATGTTTTCATTACATTTAACTTCTCGTCTTATTTTGAAAATGATGGCCGGAATAATATAGTGTGATGCCTTATAACGTGGCTAAATGTAAAGTTAATTGCTTTTAGCATTTAAAAAAGCACAGATTGTTGTTGAATTAAAGTTAGTAGAATTGTAAAATTTGTAAAAGTTGAAGATGCAAGATTTTCACTATGTAAACTGCATTGTTGATTACTAAAGCACTTAAACTTTAAGCAAAATCCAGTGATCTTTTTATTGTCACCCAATCTAATCATAAGTGGTGTAAATTTAATGTTACATGACTAAATATGGGACATAATCCTAAACTTGCAGACACTGGTTGCCATTCCAAAACAATAAGCCTCTCAGGATGCATTCATGTGAAGCAAACACCTAAGTGTCCTCTGTGTGACATATGCACAAATCAGCAATCTTATTGTACTGAGTCAGTTTCCCTGCCATAAGTGGATTACAAAAGGTAATCCTCATCATCAACTCAAAAAGTTTTCATTTGTTCACTTTGTTCAGGCAATCAGGAGATGGCAAATCAGCGACCTCCGTCCAGTATGGGCCGGCCAATGAGCCGCAGCGGATCTCTGGTTCCTGGGGCTGGAAGACCACCAACAGCCTTTCGACCTCCTCCTACAGCTATACGTGTAGGGACGGGGGTACGATAGATACAGTTCTAATGCATCCTAGCTTCCCTACTGTGGATCCTCATCGGGTCATAAAACGAAGCCTCTCTAACAGTCAACTGTTCATGTAGTTCAGCAAAGTTGTTTTCAGAGCAGATATTCAAGTATTGATAACGGTCGTGTTAATAGCCAAGCTGACACGGCGGCTAACTATAACTCCTACATGGTTGAAGTAATGTGTTAGTAAAAAGTGTATTAGTGCCTTTTATTCTTTTTCCATTAAGATTGTTCCTGGGACAAGTGGCCACCCTGGAACACGGGGTGGTGTGCCCATTCCCACGCCTGGTGTCCTGTCAGCACAGATCAAAGTGGCTGACAGGCCCGTCACCCAGCAGGGGCTCAGTGGGATGAAGACTGGCATGAAAGGTAGGACGCAAGTGGAACAAAACTATAACGCTCTCTGTTTGGGGTGTTTTTGTAGTGTAATCATATGAAACCAATTGGCAGTCAATCAGACCGGCAACCCTTCGATCACTACTCCTAAGACACGCCGCCCCTTTTAAGGCTCTCAATCAGTGGTTAATCCACAATAGTCATTCAGACAGTTAAGTCTCTTGCTCTTACACCCCCTTTCTCCCTCTTCTCTCTTGTAGGACCTCAGAGACAGATTCTGGATAAATCCTATTATGTGGGCCTTCTCAGGTATTACACATTGCTACTACTACTACCTCTGTATGCCCTAGAACTACAGAATACAAATATGCCCAATGTTGCACTTAGACTTAGTAAGGCAGAACAGTTGTCCTGAATGCTGAATTGGGGTCTGGTTTCCACACAGTAATCCATCTTAGAGTTTAAAAGTGAATACGTCTGTGTTTTGTTGTCAGGAGTAAGATCAATGAATTGACCACAGAGACCAGCAAACTACACAAGGAAATTGACAACTTCAATCAGGAGAACTCTGTCTATCTCTCTTATGAGAAGAGGTGAGTATTTTTAACTACTTGTTGCTGAGAACATAATACAAATTATTGAACTCATCTGTGTGGCAGTATAAATGAAGTCACATGCCACCTCTGACATGTGGTTGACTCTTGATTCCATGTGGTAATGCTAAAAGTAGGTCATTACTACATTAGATTGGTTTAGATTTGATCAATTGAACATCATCGATCCTGTGTATGAAATTTGCATTCATTTATTCATGTATTTGTATCAGTGGCGGCAGTATTTCAGCAGCAAACAAGTAAGCAAACAAACTATCAAGATGAAAAATACAGAAAATATAAACACTGTGACCAAATCACTAAATTATGTACAAAGTACCTTCGTGTATAAATGTATTAAAACAGCACATGGCACAGAGAGCAAAGTATGTTGAACTTTATTAATCCTACTCTGGGGAAATTTCAATGCCACAGCAGCTCAAATGGCAAAGACATGAAAAGAACACTTAGCACTTGGTAATATTTGTCCTTACACCCATTAAAGACAAAAATGTGATGAAGCCATGTAAATGCACAGAATATAAATAGGATCCACAATACTCTGAATATAAGTGAAGTAACAACAGTGTAGTGGAGACAAATCTGCCCGTTGATGTGATGTACACAGTGGCTGCAAAATCAGAGTTAGCATAGTTCCATTGGCACTTCATGCACATTGTATATACATGACATTTAAAAAACATATGTACTCACTTATCATCTATTTTTTATATATTATTTGTTACGTGTTTTTTATTTTTTATGTGTTATTTGTTACGTGTTGTTTTGTATTTTTTTATGTCTTGTTTGTTGTGGAAACACATGGCTACACTTTCTTTCTGCAAAGACAGAACTGACAGTGCTGTGCCGTTTATGTATTTGTACTGTGTCCTCTGTAGAGCTGAAGGCCTGGCTATAACCATTAAGGATCTACAGGGACAGCTTGCTGACTACAACATGGTAAACTGGTCGATTTTACTCAGTTTAGTAAAGTTTACTCTGTTAAAATGTTTGCCATTCAGCTGATGTCCTACCTGAGCAGTCCCCGGAAAATGAACTTAAACTCTTAGATCACCAACATTGCTCATTTTCCAATACATGGTACAGGGCGATGTGGTTAGGTGGTAAGGTGATCAAAGGGTCGCCGGTTCGGTCCCTGGCTCCACCATGTCGAAGGTCCCTGAGCAAGACCCTAACCCCAAATTTCTCCCGACAAGCAAGTGGGCCTTGCATGGTTACCTCGGCTGTCGGTGTATGAATGGGTGAATGTGAGGCAAAACATTGTAAGCGCTTTGAGTGGTCTCCAGACTAGAAAAGAGTATATAAATGCAGTCCATTTGCAATCCATTTACATTTTATTAAATGCACCTTTACAATCCAATATAACAAATGTTAGCATTTTATGAAGCTGGTAATGTTTAGTTTTGAGGCGTGTATAATATTTTTTGCAACTCCAGCCACACGAGGGAGGCAGAATATTGGAAAGACCCCCGAATACAATCTGAGCAGAAATTCTTTCCAGCCAAACAGCCAGCTGTAAATTTACAGTCATTGTTCAATCTGTACATTTTAGAGGTAAGGAAACAGCATCCAGAGTTCTGTTATATGTGGAATCTATTTTACACAATGGATGGGAAGTTTTGTTCTGCACCAAAGTCATTATTTTTTCTTCTAATGGCATTGATGCATCCTTCAAATGTTTATATATCTATTTATAATTTATTATACAACATGTTTGTTCTGTAACACATAGACTGAACATTTCATATCTCCACTACAATACTTTGTATTATAATGCCCGTTTATATTCTCACATTGAGGATTTTAATGTATGTAATTTGATGTTGATTCTTGTTCTTTGATTTGCTGCTGTAACGAAAGAATTTCCCCTTGGGGATGAATAAAGTACCTATCTATCTATCTATCTATCTATCTATCTATCTATCTGTCTGTCTGTCTGTCTGTCTGTCTGTCTGTCTGTCTGTCTGTCTGTCTGTCTGTCTGTCTGTCTGTCTGTCTGTCTATCTATCTATCTGTCTGTCTGTCTGTCTGCCTGTCTGTCTGTCTGTCTGTCTGTCTGCCTGCCTGTCTGCCTGTCTGTCTGTCTGTCTGTCTGTCTGTCTGTCTGTCTGTCTGTCTGTCTGTCTGTCTGTCTGTCTGTCTGTCTGTCTATCTATCTATCTATCTATCTATCTATCTATATATATATATATATACATATGCTGGATATAGATATATATATATATATATATATATAGGCTACCATTGAAGTTAACCATTTGTTGTGGTGTTCTTGCCTGTTGCTACAGCTTCAT
>OMNV01029712.1:50355-69731 GCA_900303265.1 Brotula barbata | reverse complement strand
ATTGGGTGAAAAAAAAAAAAAAAAAAAAAAAAAAAAAAAAAAAAAAAGGTTTGACTTTAATTTTTAATTCTCATCATTTAACTGAATTTTCTGAGAAATAATCTGTAATTAGAGCTAATTAGGGTCCTTATTTTCCTCTTCTAAATTTGAATGAAGAACTCCGAATAACTTCAGAAGATTTGGCCGTGTTTTGCAAAATTGCAGTAACAGGATTTTTTGTAACTATTATATTTTTATTGTTATTATTATTATTATTATTATTATTATTATTAGTTTATTTAAAAGGGGACAGTGCAATTTCATAGAACACATAATTATACATGGTTAAAAAAGCCAGAAGAGGACAGGCCATGCTTGTGTGACTTCTGCTGTCCGGTCCATCACATGTACTTCATAATGTTTTATTAGAATTTAAGGTGGGTAGAAAATGACAATGCGTGATTGCATCCGTTTGTTTTCGAGAGCACTGCAACGTTCTCACTCTTTTCTTTCCATCCTTGTCTTCTGTAGCTGAGCTGCAAAGTTCAAATATTTCTTTGGAATGGGTCCGATTTGCATATTTCAACGGAGCGTAAATTCACATTTGATGTTCAGCTCACCTACACAAAGCCTTACTGTTGTTGACGTACAAACTTTACTCATGTTTACTCATGTACAGTCATTAGTCACGGTTTCATATACTGTAGGGCTTTGTGGCTTCAGAGTGTATATCTGAATATCAAAGCTTTACGAAAAAAGACGATTTCCTCACATCAGCACAACATTTAAACACGACAGATGAAAGGGTCCATCGGCGTCTGTGCACGTTTGAAAATTTAGCAAAACAAATCGTCAGAATCCTGCTGCAACAGAGCGATTCATGAAAATATACACGGACAGAAAGAAAATCTTTTAGGTCTATGTACATTATCTATTTGTTCTAATCTAGAGTTTCACTTCTGGAGATCTGATACAAATGTCCTGATATGAACTGTTTATAAAAAATACCTCCAGCCCCCTCAGCCCTCACTGCATGTTAGAGCTCGAAAACTTAACAGTGCTGTCGGGCAAGAATGGAAAACAGGAAAACAAAAACCCACACAGATGTCTCTTCACCACCACCACCACCATCATCATCATCATCATCAAGTCAATTATAATACTTTTAGCTATTGGCAAAGAAGCATAACTAAATGTAACAAATCTCTCAGAGGTAGGAATAAAGTACATCCTTTTAAGCACAGTCTGTACTTTTAATTACAAAAATATTTGACTTCTTTTGGGTTTCCGCTTTTTGCTACGCTTCACCGGGAAATTTTGTACATTTTGCCGCAGTACCGGTGTCTAACTACAGTGGGTACTTTTGCAATGGAAAATTTTGCAACAACAATTTTGCTGTTTTTTTCAGTCCTTCTTTCTCAGTTTGTTTATTTATTTATTTTGTTTGTGTCTTTATTTGCTCGCTCAGTCGCTTGTTTGTTTATTTAGTGTTTTACCTAGTTGTTTGTTTACTTGGTTTTTGTTTTTGTTTGGTTGTTTGCTTCTTTCTTTCTCTTTCTACACTTCCGTCCGCCACTCTGCAATTCTCCTAAACTGACTATATGATGTAATCCTGCTCGACTGTTGATTATTATTCTTGAAACATTGAGCAATTTACTGTGATACACAAGTACTTTCTGCTGCTATATATAAACCTTTTGAATGCTGGACTCTTCCCTACGGTAGTGTTACTTAGTGTTGTCCTTTTACTTAAGTAGGGGCTTGTAGTATCTCTCGTTTATTGGGTTCCTTCCTGAATGTTCAGCTACCTTCTCTCCTTTTGATCTTCTCTTTTCAGGCCTTTGTTAGCTTTTATGGAGACTTCAAAAATGCTCCGCATCGACAACACGCAGTACATCCACTTCCTGAAGCACGCGGATGCGCTACGCCGCTCAGAGTCGCTCTGCGATGCCACCATCTCCGTAGGGAGCCACACGTTCAGGGCCCATCGGCTGGTACTGGCCTGTGCTAGCAGAAGACTGGCACAGCTGCTTGCCCAGGGAGACGCAGACAGCCCGGTCCACTGCACTCTGGAGCTTTTCTCCTCCAACACCTTCCGGCAGATCTTAGACTTCACATACACCCAAGCACTTGAAGTGTCTGTGGGCGACCTCCTCCCGCTGCTGAGGGCCGCTCAGGTGTTGGAGATGCAACACCTGGAGGACCAATGCCGGATACAGCTGGACACACTTCACTACAAGATTAAAGAAGAGGAGAACGGTGAAGAACTGACAGAACTAGATGAAAGAAATGAGGGGAACCAGCAGCAGAACGGAGGTCCAGTTCACGAGCTCCGAGAGAATTCTGGTCCAACAGAGAGGACAAAAGAAAAATGTCCCCCTCCTGATCTGGACAAGGATTACACCAGTCTGCCGTCAACAAGAAAGCGGCTGAGGCTGTCGCCGGTGTCAGCGACACCACACAGCAGAGACAGTGTCATCATCAGGCCTGCCAGCAGCCATTCATTCCTCTCGCCTACTTGGCATTCCCCGACAGCCGTGTGGAGCCACATGAACACCCTGAGGAACATCATTGCGGCTCAGTCCATCCAGTCATCTCCACCATTGGTAGCATACCCATCCTCCTTCTCTGCTCCCCACATGCTGCCCCTGCGAGCCTCCTCCTTTCATTCCCCACTTCCCAGCACTGTAAGGGGCTACACGGGCTTCCATCAACATTACACCCAAAGCCCTCATGCTGGGTCTCCGGTGACGGAGAACATAATCAAGCAAGGGCTGCTAAAAAGAAAGAAGCTCCACCAGAGACCACTCACGGGGACCATTCTAACCAGCGAACCAAGGTACAACAAGACTCTGAGGTCCTTCCGGAAACTTCAGTTTTTATTTTTAATCACAGTCTCCCTATTTTCATTTCACAGGTTGGTTCAGAATCCCCCAATTTGCTCAGTTGTTCCCTTGCGACAGCCGCAGTCTCTGAGTCACCGTGGTTTCAGATAGATGTGTGTGTGATCTAGCCTCCTGCACTTTCCAGCTACACGACATTGCCCAGTTAACCCTTCCCTGCCAGTCCTCTTTACAGATCATCATTATGAAAACGGGAGATACGGTGCATTTCCCTTTACAATACTTAAACGGGTGAATCGAACGCGGCCGTTTGCACTGCTGTAATTTTCTCTTTCTCTTACCTCGGCCATATTATGGACTGTATATTCGTAAAGCTGACTTTAAGGTGATTTTCCTGCTAAATTTCCTTTTGTATGCATACTGTAGTGTACCAGATAATATAGATAACGGCACATAAGGGGGAGCCCCTTAAGTTTCCCCCATCCTTTGCACAAATCAAGACTTTACACCCACCGATATGGTGCTTTTCAGCGTGTTTATTCTGTGCACACCAGACCTCAGACTACATCAAAAGCTGCTTGAAAATTGATGCTCTCCGACACTGTCTGTTAACTTGATTCCTCTCTGTGCCACAGAGGTATATGATAGATGAATGAATGCTATAAATACCTCACGGTTGAACAGAAGGAGGGAGGAATGGGTGTTTAAGGGTGTAATTTGTAATCCATAATCGCTTAATGTTGTAATAGCAGCATGCATATCAGAGTGCGTACGTTTCAAATGTGGCAAATTAACAAAGTGCTTCAATACTGTTTTGGATTCAATTTACAACATTTCTTTTAAGTTTGATCACAATCTCTTTTCCACAGGTACTCTGGGGGACATAAAGCCAGCACAGAGAGAGTTAGAGACTGCAAGCACTGTGGTGAAAGTCTCCAAAGCGATCCATTGCTGCCAGAGTCAGCCACCACTCGGTCAGGTAATAATACACGCGTGTCAAACCGGAACAGAAACTGAAAATACAAAGGATGGTCTACACGGCGAATAAAAGACTATCATTTTTGTGTGAATGTAGGAGCGTTGTTGTGCAGCATGACATGACCCCTAACCTCCTCATTCTCCAGCTACTTAGCTACGTAATGGAAAGTGATAAAAAAGAGTTGTGGTTTTGAAAGCATGGTGCAGCAGGAGCAGTAATGTGGTTACTAGATACAGCAAACAGTACAGTATGTACTGATGTACTGCAAGGCAACTGTGGTTTGCAAATAATATACATATGACCTAAATATGTGTGTATGTAAGTATGTATGTATATAGATAGATAGACTGATAGATACTTTATGAATCTCGAAGGCAATTTCAGGCATCCAAGAAGCTCACATGCTAAGAAATATAGAAAGAGAAAAGAAAAACCCACTGCACACCACAATGCAAGAAAATAGAACAAAATATATAAACAGAATAACCGAATATAGATCTGACATGAAGACAAAAGCACCAAGTAACGATGTGAAGAGCAGAATGGAGTATAAATAGTGGAGTTGACAGAAAAATAGGTCTGATGAATATGTGCGATATAAAATATAAAGTGCATAAGGAACAAAGGTGCTGCTGTGCCTCAAGGTCAGCAGGTGTATGTGTGTGTGTAATCTAACAAGTAATTATCTCTTATCTGTATTTAACTTCATCATTTAGCGGATAGGTCGATGTTTTGACAGGTTAGAGTACAACTTTTCCCTGCCACTACTCCCTGCCCATTCTTTCTCAATGTCGCCGTTGAAAAACGAAGCTATTCACACCTAAGATCACCTGCGAGGCCCTAATAAAATAGAATTGAAGAAAAATATTGGACAGGAAACACACAGCAGGCCTTCGCAGGTTTTGTTAAGCGTGGCGAGTGTCTTATTGTTGTGGTTTATTCACTCAATTTCCTCTACTACATCCACGCTCTGCTTATTTCAGCATCCTGTCTATAGTATGGGCCCTGGGTTTTCTTCTTCAAAAAACCAAAAATGCAAGGTGCTGAAAGGGTTTACTGTTGCTGGTTCGACCTCAAAAGTCACACCTTTGTCATTTCAAAAGAGGCGAGGATGAGGCTCCTGTTCCGAACGACAGGAAAACACTTGCACAAACTGAATATACTGTATGGTCTTGCAACAGCATGCTGACCAGAAAGGTGATTTCACTTTATCCTATTTCTTTACAACTCATGCAATGAACAAATGCGCCATGCAGAATTCTCTCCTTGTGTGAAGCGTTGTAGCATCCACTATGCTCTATATACACGCTCGTGTTTATGACTGTATTTGAAAGCAGAAACAGGGTTGAGTGTCAGCCTAAAAAAGTCTTTACGAGGACATTCATTTAACTTCATCGCCTCGCCGTGCAGTGTCTTAACAGCCAACGCGGCGTTCACCCCCGTGTCCTCTCTCTCGTCTTGTGTGTAGATGAGGCCTGCACTCGGTGTACATTTGGTGGAAGAGGAGATGTGGTGCAACACCCTGTACGATCTCATCGTCAAGAGCACGGAGGAGAAAAACCGTACCAGTGCGACCGCTGTCCCAAGAAGTTTAGTCTGAAGCATCAGCTGGACACACACCACCGAGTTCACACTGGTAACAACACTATTTTTCACTTTTTCTTTGGAAGCCTCATGCTAATGTGATAAAAAAACAAATGCATGTAACAACCAATGCTTGATAAAGTACCTCAACGTTACACTTGAGCAAAAGTACAGATATCCGATTTAAAAACGACTTAGTTGCGATTAAACCATCGGAAAACATATTTGAAGTATATTTAGGTGCTGATGTTAATGTGTAAAGTTCAAACCAATTTGGAATTTAATTTCCTCACTGTTGCACTGTTGCATGTTTACAGTTTTTAGGTCATCAAAACTATGATCTCAACCAACACGCCACAGATGCCTTGCAAGATAAACAGTGATCATAGCTAGCATGTGGTCACCAATCATCTAAATGAAGCTTTACAAACTTTATTTGAAGATGAGCTTGAACTTGCGGTAACAAATTAAATGAGACTGTTTAGAGTCCTCTCTGTAGTGTTCTGTTTGAACTTCACATTTAGGCCACTTAGGATCAATCCATCATAAACAGGAAGAAGTCAAACCATAAAAACTACACTAACTGTACAGTTGTTGGGATTTTTGCTAACATCACATTTTCAATAAAAATCCAAACGTTTTTTTTCCCCCAAGGTTTATGTCCATCTTACAGTCTACAAAACATCTATTTATTTATATATAGAGAAACAAACCCATTTAGCGAAAGTAATGAAGTAAAAGTACAGATTCCCCTTCAGATATGTTGTTCAGTAAAGGTAAGAATTTGTCACTAAAGTTGTTATTGTAACCATACAGCAATCATGACAACCATTATTCTCCATATTTAGGAACATCAGAGAGAATCACAAAACGGAATGTCAGAGATGATGGAACCGTGCCAGACAACTGGGCTAAAACTAACCAATCTCCTCTCTCTCCTCCAAGGGGAGAAACCCTTTGAGTGTCGCCTGTGTGGTCAGCGCTCACGAGACTACTCAGCCATGATCAAGCACCTGCGGACTCACGGCGGGGCCATGCCCTACCAGTGCACGGTCTGCTTGGAGTTCTGCAGTAGCCAGGTGGCCATGCAGAGACACGTGAAGAGCCATGAAGTGCACGATTTCCCCCCTGACTGGAACATCAGCAGCACTTACCTGTACATTTCACACATTTGAACCTAGCACAGCACTGACGCCCCACAAACAGCTCAAAAACTGAGACTGAGAAGATTCACATCTATAGAATGAAATGAAGCACTAATTGGAGAGGTTAGAAAGGGTGTTGACACATTCACATTCATATTGAAGTGCATTAAAACCGACCACTGTCAGCAGTGCTTTGATCATTTTTTGTAGTTCCGAGATATAAACAAACGCTATCAGCGGAATTAATATATATGATTAAGGGGACTTCCAGGCTTCCAGGAAATGAACAACAACCAAGACTGTCCATTGAGACCCCACTAAAAGACTTCTCTGCTCTGGATAAGACGTCTAGCGTAGCTTATAACTTCACAAATACAGGTCGCTTGACAAAAAAGCACAAAAAACACCTAAAACCAAATTTAGAAAAATTACAGATGTAATCATGTGTTAAGTTATGAAACAAAGACTTTTTTTCCAATTTCATTTCCAGTCCCAGTTTTGCGTGCTAAATTGCTAGAGATTTATTACTGCAGGTCTCTAGGGGAAAAAGGATGTATTATATTAATGCTGCCAGCCAGAATGAGCTCATTGGAACAATAATTATGCAGACAGTATAAGAAAATATATTATTCCTGATGGCTTAAGTGATTAAAAGGACTAAATAAATCATTTCAGCAAGCAGCAATATTGCTTTTAAAAAAGATGATGTCATAATATATTGTATTTTGTAAGAAACAAAAATGTAGCAAAAATTTTTTTTTTTTAACATTGAACAATGTGCACGTTTCAGTTTAATGCTGACCTGTTTTATGCTTTGAATAACCAGGCCAGGAATGCCATTCTTACATCGATTGCATGCATTATTTATCTGATTGCTGCTCCCAGTTACCCAGTAGCAAACACATTTTGTATAGTGTAGAAATGTATTCCCACTCCTGAATCCCGGTCTTCTTGCCAGGTTTTTGCATGTGGAATTTTCTGTAAATATACATCTGTATTTTCTTTGCTGAATTGAACATGTGTATCTATGTTTCGCAATTTTGTTAACGTAGGTCACTTGAGATGTTTAATTCAGTGCCCCCATGAGGCCAGTCACTGTAACAATTTCATAGGATCAGATGAAATCGCCTCGAAAATCGAAGATCAAGATTTCATAGTTAGACTACACTTGTCAAAAATAAAGTTCAAAATCTGTCTCTTCATGAAGTTATAGTGTCAGACGACTAGCTCAGAAATTTCTTGATATTGGATAGTGGATGTAACACTTCTCACTACCTTCTTCTCCCAACACTGACTATATTCCAATCAATACCACCCACCTCTCTATTCCAGGTTGTAGTGGGAGGAGAGAGGACCTCTGGAATAGGACACAGATGTTTGTGTTGTTAGATGAAAGAGAGGAAGAGAAACATCTTTTACATTACTTTAGAGTCTACGCAGTGGGCTAAGATACAAGAAACTGACAAATTACACATCTTGGATCATAAATAAATCAGATTGAATGTCTCCAAAAACAGGATTAAAAGGATTATAATCTTTAGCTATGTTCAACAATATAATAAACTGATACAAACTCATCACTGAAAATTGTGAAAAATATCATTAGATTGCTAACATGAGATTGACTTCACCAAAATCTAAAAGTTCACGACTTCTTGTTGTGTAAAATGTGTCTGTTATAGCAAATTGTACAGTTATAGGAAGCAAATTTATGGTCATAGACCATAACAAGAGGCACTGTTTACGAAAAGAGGATAGTTAGACTAGAATTCTGCTTAGGTTATGATCACTTAATTTTTTATGGTTATAATAAAAATGTGACAGGATATTTAAGCCACCTAAATGTGAAAATATGGCATAAGAAATAAAGTTGCATACAGATATAAGAAATTTTACGGTAGTGTCTTATTCCGGTTGAATTTGAATGTATCTTTAAATCGCGGTTCTTTGTAAGAATTCGTAGCCGCATATTTTTATGGTTCACGTTCAATTAGTCAGTTTAGTGGTTGGATCTGAACACCATCCACTCTTACCCCCCTCCCCAAAGCCCGACATGGTGCAGTCCAAAATGTGCCGAGGATCACGAGTTACCGTAATGTGTGTAAGACGTCGTGACATGAGAATATTCCGCAGGGGTTTCTTTTCTTATTGTTCTGCGCAAACTTACACATTATGTTATTCTATAGACATGCAGAAAATATTTGTATTTATTATCGATGTCACGGACCTTCGCGTGAAAGTACGGAACTCCGTGATGCAGGTTTTATATTAGAGGTCTCCACCTGTTTAAGAATTACGGTAAAGCTCGGTGTGGTACGACAACAGTCCGCGTACACACACCCCTGACACGCAGTTTGTTGATATTCAGATATTCAACTAAAAACAAGCCCAAAGCTGATTTTTGATATGGAGGAGCGCGAGCCTAAACTGATTTTAGTCTTCAGCGGCAAACGGAAGTCGGGAAAAGATTATGTGACGGACCTGATCCGACGCCGGTAAGGAAACGGAACCTTTATTTTTAAACACCTTACTTATGTTCCTTTAGGAACGCCATTCATATTTAGTTACTGACAGTTAAAAAGAATCCCGATTTTTTTTCCGCATTAAATGTCCAAATTAACACAAATAAATCCAAATACCGCTATATTTGCGATGGTTTGCAATGTCCAAATCTAGAGCAATAATAAATAGTGGTGTGTGTCGTAGCATTGGGCTCTACACTGTGCTCACATCATTAAGTGATGTTACTTACCTCTTACAAGAGTATTTACTTCAATAAGGTTGAACAATGAATACATTTGATGAACAAGTCTGTTCTCTAATGAAGCAATATCTTCAATGCATACAACTTGGCTTAATCCAAAAGTCTGTTCGAAGACTTTGTATTGAAATAACTAATTCATTTACAGTTAGCATGGCTCTATTAGCAACCTCTCCTCATCTAAACATGGGTGGCTTTATGGGAAATGTGGTCCCGTCATGAGAACGCGACCACCAGTTTGGTAGCCGAACTCCTCGCGAGAAGACTTACTTTTGCCACACAGCAATCGTCGCACGTCCCTGCGTCAATTAAATCAAAACAACCAACGTAACACGTCATAGAATCAGGCAGTCAAGCGACGATTCCATGGAAATAACACGATGGACAAAGTAAACCACACTCCTCGACTTCCAATTTTTACAATTTGCAGTTTTACCACAAAAAAAAAAAACCACACTCATACAAAACTCTGCAAATTATATCATTTTTTTTTAGGAAACTCTGCAAAATTAAGAAATTTTGATTGGAGAAATCCAAGAAATCCAGGAGGGGCTGTCCATGTTTTTTATAGAATCAAAGGATAACACAACCTCTCCCTATCCATCCATCCATTTCCTATCCCTATCCCACTTAATTCTTGTCAGGGATTAAGCAGCAAGGCCCTGGCAGCAGGTTTAACAGAGCCCAGATGTCTCTCTCATTTGCAATTTCCTCTAGATATTCCTGTTGGATTCCTAGACGTTCCCAAGCCGGCGAGATGTAATCACTCCTGCAGCTCCTTAAAAATATTTTTGAAGAATTTTCCAGAATCACATCAGCTGTCCATGCATCCATTATCTGTACCATTTATCATGCACACTACACACTGAAAGGACCATTGTCAGCCCAGGACCCGAACCCACAACCTGGCTCCGAGGCAACAAACACAGTCAATCTCGTATTTTTTTTTTATATTGTATTGACCTCGGTGTGCCCTCCTCTTTCTCTCTGTAGTCTGGGTCCTGATGTTTGCTGTGTTCTGCGTCTGTCTGGGCCCCTCAAACAACAGTACGCTCAGGTGACTAACCTCACTTCCTGTTTATCTTTGTTTTTGTTTGTGTCACGCTATTTACGTTTGTGTTCTGTGTTCGGAACAGGAACACGATCTGGACCTGGACCAGCTGCTGGGTTCTGGTCTTTACAAGGAGAACTTTAGGGCTGATATGATTCGCTGGGGTGAAACTCGACGACAGCATGACCCGGGATTCTTCTGTCGCCTGGCAACCAGAGGAGCTCAGCAGCCCGTATGGGTATGTCACTGACGTCAATGCTGGTAATGCTAACGTGACACGGTTGTCATTGGTTAGAGGTCACGTGTCCTGTTTCTGATTTTTCAGGTGGTGAGTGATGCACGGCGGCTCTCAGATTTTCAGTGGTTCTGGACGAACTTTCCGAAACAGACTCGTTGTGTCAGAGTTCAAAGTTCAGAGAGCACAAGGAAACAGAGGGGCTGGACCTTCACTGCAGGTCTGCATGACTCCTGTCTGTCTGTGTGTCTTCCTGTTTGTCTCTTTGTCACACACAGAGAGGCCCTATGACTACTTTCTACCAGATAATCACGCAGATCAAGATATGGCTAAAAAAAAACAGAGGTTTTACCGTGTCTCTCTCTGTCTTTAGGAGTTGATGATGCAGAGTCAGAGTGTGGACTGGACAGCGTACGTAAATTTGATTGGACCATTACGAATGAGGCCGACGCCCCCTCGTTAGAGGAGCAGATGCAGCCAATCCTGGCGCTGGCAGAGGAGGCAGCGAGAACATAGGGACTTTGGTTCTGTTGTTGACCTGGACATATTAGAATTTAACATTGTTACTCTGGCAAAAAATGTTTAAATGAAACACAAAAACTGATAATTTATTAATATTAATGATCGGCAGCAGGTCTGTGGATGATTGTGATGTAAAAAGGGCATCATGTAGAGCAGACCACACCTGGAGAATCAGGCCATCGGTGAAAAGTATTGCCCATTTCCACCCCACTGTTCAGTTTTCCCACTGGTTCTGTAGATTATTGATGTTAATTCCCAACGCTGCACGTTAATCGCTCCTCTCACTTCACTTAGGTTTCCAGACTCTCTCTATATTGCACATCCCTCTAAAAAGTAAACGTGTTCTGCGGGTTGAAGCTGGGACAAGGTGTTAATGACGGTATTTACCAATTAGGCCTTCTTATATGCAGTCTGCAATGGTGTTTTTAAACAAACCATTACAACAATAGTTACACTAATAAGCGCACCAGTATATGGTATCGGTACAGATTGTTAAGAGATAACAATCATCGTAAAGAATTAATTAGTACTTGAATGTGATGGTCAGAGCAGCGCTGGTAATACTTTAGCATTAATTTGAGATGAACCATATTGCCTTGTGCCTGCACATGTTCACTTAAATACAGCCGTCGTGTCAGTAAATCTACTGTTATTTATCTCACCAGTAGATGACATTGTAAGCCTTCCTAACCTCTCAAGTTCACTAGATGGGAATTCTGGGAATTTCTGCTTTGTCATGATGGGTACAGGAGAGATATAGACAGGAAGCAAAAGAGAGGGAATGACAGGCAGCAAAGGGCACAAGGGGACTGAACCTGTTCCACTGTGGTATATGCTCTACCAGATGTGCTACCGGGGTGCTGTTTAACCAGTTTATTAAAATATCTTTTCTACAACCACACACATCCACCTGCACATCAACCTACTTCTTCTTAACAACATGTGTTGATTGTGTGATGATAATGAAAAAAAATGAACATTGTGTGACACTTGGATATCTGCTCAGTTCCTTCCGGACACCCTACAGTGGATCCGTTTGTTTTTCTTTTTACAGAAGTAAATAAGACTAACAGCTAAGATAAAACAAACAACAAACTGGTATTTTTGGAGATTCAAGTTTTAAGTTGTTGGGTTGGGGCTGCACAGATCAAAACCTGAAAAATCTTCAACTTGATTTGGGCTTTTTTTTCTTTTTGTCGTTTTTGTTTTAAAACCAAATTAAATACGTCATAAATTTATCACATTACTCGTTTTTTTCTGACAATGTTGTTTGCCATTGCAGACAATGTCCACACTCTATCCATCTGTATATAAATAACTTAAATTGCTTTTACTTTTAATTGCTTTTACTTTAATGTCATGACGTTGTCACCGATTTCTTATCTTGGATGAGAAATAATCTTCATGCCGGAGGTGTGTCCGCCCGTGACCTCTGACAGAAACTAAACACACATCTGTGCTCCGTGTGACAGTGGATTGCCCCTATTTACTTATTATTTTCCATAATTCTGCCCCTGTAGGCAGAAAAAAATCACAAAGATATTGACAATCGATCAATCAATTGTTTAATGACTGTTGAAAAAGTAATGAGACTTTAATGTATCCTGCAACATAATCATTCTGCTTAACATCTCCTTTTATAAATCAGTATATCAGTCACAGCGAGTGTCAGTGTCACTGTCAGTGTAATGTGTACCTAATAAATCAGTGTGGAAAGAACAGAGTTTGTTTTAAATAAATACCCCAGAATTATTCATAGAATTCAAATGCACTTCCCATCCATGTTACACATGTTTGGATGACTGATGCTGTTCATTACAATGTTACTTCAACAGGCAGCGATGTAAGCTCATTACATTACTGTTAAAAAAAACAGGTATTATTTAGTAGAAGTACATATAGTTTGCCACATGATGTCGCTATATATTAAGAGTAGCTTACAGTATGTTTGAATCTCCACTAACACTTGCAGGCAGGTAAGCTGATATCCACTGCAGTAACAAATATTTATGATGTTCCATGTTTGGTGGAGCGTCTTATTTACATTGTAGTTTTGTGAAAGTTTATGTCCTTTTGTCAAGGACATCCTTACCATACAATGCAATGGAATATAAAAATTACAATAGGAGTAGTGTAACTAACTCTTACAGTACCATTGGTCAGAGGATGACTTGTATGTAGACAAAAGGTGACCTTAGGCTGCATTTACCGGGCCAGCCGTGTGGGAGTCTGACCACAGTGACTCATTTCCAAGAAGTATACACAAGACTCCAAACTGATAGGGTGAATGTCAGAGGAGAGCTGGTCTTTTTCATCAGTTTGTCGAGCCATCTCTCAGATATTACCAAAGACGGTACAGCACCTGAAACACCATGAAAGGAAGAATGGTCTCTCAGAACACTGCTTGTTTATTCTGTCCAGACTTTAATCAACTGACTGAAGATCCTTATCACAACAGTTGTCTTCCTCCTCCACGTCCTCCTTCGTCATGGACACACTGAGGAGTAGCAGATTCATCCCAAAACCATTAAAATATTTTTTATATAAGATTATAGATGTTGACTTTACGTACGACTGAGTGACTAAGATGGAGCAAATGTTACAAGTGTCTCTCTCTCTCTCTCTCTCTCTCTCTCTCTCTCTCTCAGTCTCTGCAGATGCAATAACTGAGTCTCATACTGTTTCCTGTTGATTAAACATTTTGACGTGTTATGGTATAAGAGTTAAGGTCACCGCCCACAACTCCAGAGTGGAGAGGCAAGAGAGAGTCTCCGGTGAGAACACAGTCACGCAGCGATGGAGTCCTATTCTATTTTATGTCCTGGGCTGAACACCTATTGGCATTTAGGAGCGTTGATATGTGTGTATTGTGATTTTCCTCACAAACCAGGTACTTTTCATTATTATTATCATTATTATTTGTTGTAGTGTTCTCATGTTTATTTATTTATTTATTTATTTATTTATTTATTTGACATAACAGGATATCAACTTACTCCTAATTGTGGCCACACGGATGACGGAGGGTGGCCTGAGAATCCCTACAGAAAATGCCCGCAAGACACTTTTAATGATGGACAATATGAGTACTGTCAGCCCTGCGCAACATTTTGTCACTCCAAAATGCAATCCAGTGTGAGCTTCTGCAATGCAACTACTGTGCTGTGTGAAAAACAGCCAGGGTAAGATGGTCTGTTCTGAAAATGTCTTTCTTTCTTTTGCACATCGAGTAGTGCCTGTCTTTGTTTTACATTTTTATAAAACCTATGAATTAATGGTTTTGCCTCTTGGTTAATAGGAGTACTAAGCAGTTGATCTTTCCTGTTTAGTAGAACACTGTAGATTGGTGTCTTGTCTTTTTTGTTCTTAGAACTGACATCGATCTGTTGGTGACTGTGAGTACATTAGGTTAAAACCTGTCATTTTCACTTTTCCTCCACTGCGATTATGATGATGATGATTATCCTTATTATAATGATTTGATGGCCGTTTGTTTTTGTCTTATGATTCAAATTATCCTTCCCCCAGGCGACAACTTTTCTGCCCACTAAGACATCACCGGTAGTCCTTTTAACTTCAATAATAGATTATTATTATTATTATTTTATTTTTACATGCCAGCAGCTTTTAGATGAATCAATCAATTGTATGTCAGGAAGTTCACTGCTATGTTCAAATATAGGAGAACGCCTGAATTAAAGTGATAAACATTTCTTGTTTTAAAAAGGATCTAAATCTAATTAGATGTCTCTGACCTGACATTCCGAGGAAATTGATGCAGGCTGTGTCACGTCACACCTAGTTAAGGTAAATAAACAAAAAGGGACAATGGCAAAAGCACTAAGCATAAGTGCATGCACGCGTCATGTCTCCATAGTTTTTTGTTTGTTTTTTTGGGCTGTTTTTTGTTTGTTTGTTTGTTTGTTTGTTTGTTTTGAAACACGTGGCAACCGCGGGGCACCCAGGCAGTCAGCTCATACTGTTTCAATTATCGGACCACGTAACCAAACATAAAAAAAAAAGATTTATTGCTTTGTTGTTTGTTTACCGTAAGATATTGATGATGATAAGCCCGATTTTTTGACTGATAGTCTCTCTTACCCTGAACTGAGAAGGTTCAGGTTAGTTTAACAAGTAAAATTCAGGCGAGTATTTGTAATGTTCTAATTTAGTAAACGTTGCTTAGTTAGGCCCACCTCTGCACGTAGTGACGGAGATGGCGTCAAGCAAGGCATGTCATCACTTTAAGATGAGTTCAGGGACTGTGGGAGAACAGAGCTCTATGTTAACAATGTACATTGTACAGTATATTGTAAAATCTAAAACGAAAGTTTCATTTAAATAATTTACTTACATGGTCAAATACATGAATATTTCCATAAACAATAAGCCAAACATTTTACTGAATAGTTTTACATAGATAGACAGACAGAAAGACAGAAAGATAGATAGATAGATAGATAGATAGATAGATAGATAGATAGATAGATAGCAGTCACGTAGACATAAAATCATCTGGTATATGCAAACACAAGCACAAGAAAAATAAATTGTTGCTGAAATTCATTCATGTTTATGAAACAAGCACAGTGCTTTACTTAACAAAATCCACTTGATTGATTTCATTTTTACTTCAGACCGGAGAGTCCATCTTTACATCCAGTGTAATGTTCACACCGACTGCATCATACCGAGAAGTATCTGGTCACAATCTGTGTAAGTTACAACAATGGAACAAAGGTACAGCTCAGACTTCAAGGGATTTAACTGTTATTTCCCCTTTTTCTGCAGGGTTAGCACCGCTAGTCCTCATCTGCATCACATTGCTTGCGGTTTTGTCTGCTTGCTTATTCAGAAAGAAGAGAAGAGGTTTGCAAAATGTATTTATATTTAGAAACAGCTAAATTAAAGTTCCTGTTCCTGTTTATCCTGTTGTTGTGTAAGCCAGTATTACCATGGAAAACCATACTCAGTACATGCAGAAACATGACATACTCGAACAGCAGATTCTTATTTTGGATTTTGTCGCCTCATGCTCAATTATTTGTTTACTGTAGTGTGCTTAATAAATATTTCTTTTTCATGTGTCTAATACAGGTGAGCAAATGACAAATGACATCTGGCCATCCCTCATCAAAGTAGAGCCTGTGATCTTTTCCTGCCAACCTGATGGGAATGACCATGAGGACATCCTGAGTGAGTGCAAATGTCAACATAATTCAATCTTTTTGATCAGTATTGTTAAATAAAATCCATATGACATTATACAAATGTCATATGGATTTTCAAAGTGGATCTAGATTCTAGATCCACTTTGAAAGTTAGATAATACTGGGATTAAGGCAATAATACGTATAGGCTACGGTAAATGTGATTGAACCTGGCACAAGTTAAAAGTATGCTTTCTTTGAATAAAAGACCTAGATTATGAAATAATGAATACATTTATTCTGGGTTGTCTACATCTTAATTGTAGCATTCCGCCTCTACATTTATTTCATCAACAGATAGACTCGCCTCATCATTGCGGTCATTTCTTTTTTCTTCTGATTCTGAACCTGCCTTAAACTCATTTTTGGCGAGATTCAGGGGAAAAAAAGGGGATGTAAACATGCGGAGTAATGATTTTGACTTTTACATCCTTTTTCTTGCCTGATAATGAGATCTTGTGGAAGTATGAGGGTATTTTATTTGGATCAGGCCATTGCCCTGTGTTGTGACATACAGTATGACATGACAGTTTGTGCAGGAGCTTTATGTGGAGCGGATATTTACACAATCCAGTCACGTGGCTTGTCACACCCAGCAGAGGACAGTCAAACTTTCTACTCAAGATTTGCATGTTTGGCTGAAATATGTGCCGAAATGGTGTCTTGAAATATCACAGTCACCACATTATAAAGGCCTCACACCTTTCTTACTTAGGCCCAGAAATCCAGTCAGCACCGTTACAAACAGTGCTGGACAACCTGGATGTTTTGGAAGAGTTGGTGATCTTGCTGGATCCAGAGATCTGCGGTGTGAAGAACACCCGACACCTGGCATCCCACTGGTCCTTCTCTTCCGCCTGGATCACTTACACCTACTCCATGAAGGACAACAAGAGTCCTCTGAAAGTGGTGCTGGAGATGGTCACCAGCAAGCACCCTGAGTGGACTGTTGGACATCTGGCTAAGATACTCAAACTTATGGAACGTAATGATGCTGTGGCCCTTCTGACTAAACTCAAGATGATGGATTATGCCCTTGTGTAATATTCTTATGACTATTGTATTCCCGTGAAGTGACATTATTCGAATTCTGCATAGATTTGGTAATATCAACCAAATGTTATTTAGCTTGGCCACAACACATTAGCAGTGCTTAACATGACTTTGATATTTTTTTTTTCACATCTATATTAACTTTAAAAATAAACAAGTGATTTGTTCAAACATCTTAACATCTTTATTAAGCAAATAACATTATAAATAAAAAAGTGCATAGAAAAATTAAACAGGTTTAGAAATGTATACAAATATTTACAAACTCAGGGTTCCTTTGTACACAGTAACAAAGACGTAAATTTAAAGAGCACACATTTTCTCATTTTTATGTTTTTTACACTTATACTTTAAAATAACCCTACTATATATATATATATGTGTGTGTGTGTGTGTGTGTGTATATATATTTATATATATTTAACATACAGCTTTCTGAACATATTCTTAGAGAGATGGTCATGGTAACTTCAGGTTTTGACGAGTGCTTTGCATCCTTCATTGCAAACACACCCTCGCACACACTCACACACAAGCTCTGCAGGACATTAAAACCAAGCTACTCTTAAATTATCATCGTCTCTTTTTGCATCAGAATTCCCATCTGTCTAAACAACTGAGGTAGAATCCTTGCAAGGAGTTAGGAGTGACTCTGCTCTAGATGTCAGTTGGTTGGAGGTGATTGACACAAGTGAACCTGGGCTCGATCCCAGTGATTGGACATGCAAGAAAGAAGGGGGATGAACATCAAGACAAAATAGGATTGGAAGTTTGCGCTGATAATGTTGGCGAGAGAACGGGGTGAATATGATAAAAAAGAAAAAAAAGAAAAAGAAAAATAAAGACAACAAAAAAAATCTTGGGCTTTGGGGGGCAAACAGTGCTCTCACTTGACTCCTGTGGCTGATTCTAAGACCATCAGTAATCCACAATGAACAAAAAATAAAATGAAATAAAAACAATTATTTAAAAAGACCTGCTTTACAACAACTTCTCTCATAAAGGCTTGAAATGCGTGACAACTGTCACAGAAGAATATTCAAGTAAATTGGTGAAACAAAGGACATGATTTGTAAACAAACAAAAAAATATATATAAATGGGGAGATCTCTGAATACACTAGACCACCACCGTTTATACAAAGTACAACTTCTCCATTCGAAAATATAAGTCAAGAACATGAATAAATACAATAACTGATTTGAACAGTGTATGCTTTCCATTAATGTCATTTGTGTGCAATGTCAGCACTGAACGTCGACTAAGAACATTAAACATTACATTAAGGTGCTGAGTGTATTCTATCCGGCTCCGTCTCAAACTGAATATTTTCCTGCAACATATACTGCATCAGCAATATTTAAGTCTTCTGTGGCCCGCGTTCTCAGGAGAAGGAGCCGAACGTGCACACTCAGCGGTGATGCTGACTGCGAGATTGACCATAGGGAAGTGAACAGAATTTGTATGGTTGTTGATTTATGTGCAACTATAGGGCAGCAAAATCTTATTGCGTTAGGTAATCAGCATCTGCCATGAGAGTGATAAAATATCTTTAAAAAACGGACATCCACCTCAAATCTTCCTTTTTGGCTTGGGTAGTGTTTGCTACATACACTGTACATCGGGAAGTTTGTAAAGACAATTTCTGCCTTCCTGAATATGACACTGCGTGAAAACCGTTAACATTAAGATGACTCTCAAATTTTAGCTTCAAAACTGAAATAGGTAAAAAAAAAACAAAAAAAAAAAAAACAGATGACCCACAAGCCAAACACGTCTCAGCAGACACTTTCCGCCATATTCCACTGAACTGGTTGAATGCATACACACAGTCTCGGCAGGGTGAAGAAACAGCTAAATCACTTTTAATCTACAGGACGTCTTAGTTGAATCTAAGACATTTAAGTCCATTCAAACTTTAGCACCACAGTTGTCTTGTTATTCAGGAAAATGTAAGTCTTAAAAAAAAAAAAAAAAAAAAAAAAAAAAAAAAAACCCCCAAAAAAAAAAAAAA
>OMNV01029712.1:38874-50335 GCA_900303265.1 Brotula barbata | reverse complement strand
AAAAAAAAAAAAAAAAAAAAAAAAAAAAAAACCCCAGCCAAAACGAAAGTGTCAGATGTTACGATAAAATACACAAATAAAGGTTAGGGTGAACTTATGGCTCAAGACCTGATTTCAGCACTGCACAGATGCGGCTATACGAGTCCATCGCTGGAGGATGGAGGTATCATGATTACAAGTGTGCTATGGACACACACACACCTTTCCCAAATATAATAAACTTAAGACGAACCGCTCCAAGTCAAGCGACACAGTATCAGTAATGATTCAAACAACAGATAAGGCATGTTGTCTATTCCATGGAAATTCTGACTGTTTCATCTGCAAAGACCCAGGAAACACCCACATATATCTTAAGATGTTTTTCAATCAGATATCCTGTTGACATCCACACCATGACCACAACGATAGGCACCTCTATTTTTACTACTTCGGTGCCACGGTAGAGGCAGGTGAGTATTAAGAGTGAAAACAAAGCATGCAAAATATATTTGCTGTGCAGGTTCCCCTCATTCTATCAACAAAATAAACTACGCATCACCTCTGACCAACCGCTTGTTGTTGGCCGCCTTCAATCCCAGTCTCATAGTGGCTAATTCCCCTGTTGTGCTGACTGGCCACTGCCACCCCAAGCCCAATCCAGTGCCACCTTAACTTAAGGCGTTACGACTAAAAAGGATCTTCGCCATTTCATCTTTTCAGTTGAGAAAACGTCGACATCGCCGAGCCCCACAATTGCAGCCGAGTTTGTTGCTCGCGTCTTCAATGGGGAACTTGTAGTCATAAGTGAGCTCCTCACCCCTATAGATCTTCCTAAGGGCAAAGATGACAATATGCTTCCGGCCTTCTACGTTGATGACTCGTGAGTAGCAGTTCGGCTCACAGGAGTGGTTGATGAATCGCGCTGCGTTGCCGTGCATGGTTGCATCCACCACGTCAAAGTCATCAATTCTAAACATGTAGCAGCCAATGCCCTGTAAAATGAAGCACAGTGGTTAATTGTGACCAAAGAAAAAGAAATATTGTGCCAAAGAATGAACGAGCTGAGGGAAAAATGGAAAACCAACCAACCTTGCCATCATAGTACTTCTCCCTTTTGTCAGTGAGCACTGAGCGAATGACAATGCCTGCATATTCAATAACCATCTCCCCAGCCTCGATGTTCCTTTTGCAAAAAAGCCCACGTCCATGGATAGCAGACCTACAACAGTGCGGTTGGAGCATAAGATTTAGTTTCTTTCCTGCTCTCTCATTTAATCTTATTTTTAGACTTAACAGCTGCACTGTTGTTTAGATTTGGCTAGAGAAAGAATCAAAGTTTTTACTCAAACTTTAACCCTGTCATTACCAAGATTGACACTGTATGATTCTGGGCACGAGCACAATCTGCTGTCTAAATGAATGGAGGTACATCAGATCTGAGTTTTAAAAATGGGTTGTTATGTAGACTTTCCTTTTCAAAACGATGCAGATATGAATCTCTGTGTAACACTCACTGTGAGACTGCAATCCTAAGAAATGGGTCTGACTCTATTAACTGAGAATTCTGAGAAATCGTAATTCGAAATTCGAGGCTGACCTGTACACGCCTACAGCTTCCTTGGAAGTCCTTTCCAGATGTCTGAAGCGCATGGCCATAGGCAGCTCCAAACTCGTAGCACGCCTAGATGAAACGGAAGACAAAAACACTCATTCTGGAAATGTCCTAAACCAGTGACCACAAAAATACACACAGAAATCTATAGATAGTATAGATATATACTACAATAAAACAAGTGAAGGTTGACCTTGTGGATTTCAGAAGGACCTCATCCTCTTCATCATCATAGGGCCCAATGTCAGGCAGCTGTCTATGCTGAGAGGCCAGGAAGTTAAAGATATCAAATGTAGACTTCCTGTGAGAAAACAGATAAGATGGGGATTAGTTGAAGAAACTAAAAAACAAAACTACACATTTAGCTCGAGCTTTATTCACATTGACATTTTAAAATATAATTTAACATGACTGATTTAAGATATTATCTTAATATTATCAAATTAGCATTTTGAGGATAGGAAAGTAAACATTTGGTGACCGTGGATATAAAGGTAAAACGTCTCGTCTGCCCTGATGGGAATGTGCTCCTTTGAAGAGTACAGCAACTCATCAAAGTAAAAATGTCTACTTCACATTTATTTGGATTTACCTTTAAATTTATTATTTGTTTGTGGAAATCTACTGTAAATAGAATTTGGCTAAACCTGATGTTGGAGGAGCCCCACAGGTTGATGGATTGATACAATGGTGGGTTAAGCAGTGCAACGATTAAAGAATCTATAAATATTAATCCGATTCCCCCCTGCTGTTAATATTAAATCTCTCTGATTTACAGAATACATAGCATATATGGCAATGTTCTTGGATTACAAACCTAAGGTAGAGCTCAGAACGGGCACAGCCACTGGGATTGACAGGTAGGTCATCCTCTTGAGAGAATTGTTTAAAGAAACGAAACGCATGACGCTGACAGTGATGAGCCCCTTGAAGTTGCTCCACCAAGAACACCACTGCATCATGGACCAAACCCAGCATGCGTGAGCCGGTCAATCCCTGGAAAGTCAGCTGTCTGAGTCTAGCAATTGCCCGGGCCTCCTGGACTCCATCTATGACTGCTTTCCAAGCCACTGTAGAGACGGTTGACAATTTACAGGAATAGAATTAATGTAATGAACAAAGAATGAATAAAGATGTTCGATCAAACATTATTTCAAGGTGTTCATTTGTATTTCTTCATCTTCCAATATCAACCTCACCCTCAATGGTGTCTGCCTCTACGCTGAAGCCATCATCGCTGGTTATCTGGAATCGTAAGTGCGGCTGATCTCTGTTGGCAGGACATTCTTCATCCTCATCAGACAGCGGTGGCTCATCATCTGAGGCAGAAGCAGCACCTAACAAAACGCGTTTTTACAACATTGGTTTACATAAAATATTTCTTTGGGGCAACTAAGATTTCCTAAAAGCAACAAACTTGTTAATAGCAACTCCACAATAGGTTGCTTGGAAACATATTATAACCTTTGTGATGAAATCAGCAAATTAAAGTTCAAGAATACCTGAGTATTTCTTCCAGTCAGTCAGGGTGCTGTTTCCCACTGGTTCCCAAACCTGCTGTTTACCAGGGTCACCCCGAGACATTGTCATGTAATCAAAAGACTCTGACCTGATAAAAAGATAAGAGCAACTCAGTGGACAGGACAACAAGCAGGGCGAGTTAAATTTTACAGCATCCTTCACACACACAAAGGCATTTCAAGGTGCTTTACAAAAGGCACAAAAAGTTATTTAAAATACAGCACCCACACAAAGGCATTTCAAGGTGCTTTACAAAAGGCACAAAAAGATATTTAAAATACAGCACAAGACAAAAGTTATTCATTGTTTGTGTTGCAGTCCATTTCGAGCAGATGGATTCAAACTAAATGATGAAGACATGACTATCTTACCCTGAACTGTCAGAATTACTCAGATGCTCCTCCTTTAGGTCATCCAGGTTCAACACACCCTTTACTGTTGGTGTCTTGATTCTAACTCCGGAAGCCCTACTGGAGATGCTTGGAAAGGTCGGTCTAGAAGACTCCTCAACATCGCTGGGTGGCTCTGGCTGCAAGAAATCCACCTTGGACTTCTTTGTCACAATGCGGTCAGAAAGCGAAGAGACCCTCTTCATGCGGACATGGGTGCGGGGGCGGTGCACAGGAACAGGCGGTGATGGTGGTGACGGTACTGGTGGCGACAAGGTAGGTTCGGGTTCAATTAACAAGCCAGGGGGCAAGACTAGAGAGGTAGGACTCAGTGTTCGGAGCCCAGTCCATTTGGGGGTGTAGTTACTGGCCATAGCTTGATTTATAATGGCTTGGGCACTTTCAGCAGGAGTCATAGGTGGATTCTCTGTTGATGGCGTGGGAAGCCCTGAGGCCTTGGATGATTTGGATTTTTTGGGGGCACTGGATTCCTTCTTCTTCTTTGGTTTTTTCAAATGTGGAATAGGGTCATCTGCCGATGATCTTGCATTCTTTTTTGGCTTCTTGACATTTACTGATGCTGCCGCACCGTTGCTATTGTGAGTGAGCAGCTGCGCAATCGTGGTTGGATTCTGAGCTACAGGCGTAACCGCTGGAGAAACTGCCGTTGCCACGTTGGCACCAGCTGGTGGGGCAGACATGTTACCAGCGGCTGCTAGTGTGGCTGACAGTGCGTTGCTTTGCAATAGGCTAGCTATCTGTGTGACACAGTTGTAGGAGGGGGAATTGGGAGTGGGCAGCTGAAAAGTGTTGCTTTCTGGGTTCTTTACAAAGATCTGGCCGAGGCGGTTCACCAGTAGGACATGTGGTGTAGGATCTACATTTGGACCTCCCACCTCCTTCACAGTTAGGATGGCGTGGCCAGGTAATGTTGGAGGTACCACTGGCTGCTGAGGTTCTAAAGTCGACCTGGGTGCAGAAAAGTTGATGGAGATTGTGTGGCTGGAAGCTTCCTTCTGCAGAGATGCAGAGGTGTAACCATTTAATATTGTGGGTGCTAAAGAGGCCTGAACAGATGATGAAGCACTTGAAACCTGTGATGATGCCACTGAAACTGACGACACCAGAGGACAGGAAGACACAATGCTCACGGCTGCAGAACACAGAGGCTGTGTTTGTGTGGAGTAAATGGGCACAGTAACGCTTTCGCAAGCTCCTGCAGAGTGACAGGTGCTTGGCGCGGCTGATAACACTTGATTGTTTTGAGGAACTACACTGAGCGAGGTCTGTGTCACGTCTCCAAGGGGGTTTAAAGTGGTTGGTTTCGTGGAAAACGACTCCGTAGGTGTGCCGCTTGCTGGATCTTGTGAGGATATGACTGGCTCAAGAGTGATACTTGTCAAGGGAGGTTGACTAAAACCTGATAAACAGGGATACACTGGCAGGGAGTCCACCAGACCCTCGGGAGGATTTTGTAAATCTGTTGGCATTACAACAGAAGGCTGAAGAAGATCCAATAGGGTACCTGCATTACTGTCAGAAGGATCCGTTAAAGCGGGTCCTGTTGAGTTCACTGTTAAGTGGTTCATGTATGTAGTAACCCTTTCAGTTGGTGTCACACTGTAGCTACCGTTAGGATCTTCAAACTTTTGGGTCTGAAATGGTGTGCCTTCTACAAAAGGAACAAATTCAGACAAATGGTTGCTTGCATCACATTTTTCAAGGACAAGAGGAGTCCCAGAGGCCAATAGTTGCACTTTGGTAAGCGGATTAGGCAGAGCTTCACCAACTTTTGTAGGAAGCACTGTCTCCTTACTGTCAAGAGGAATATGTGGAATAGTGGCAGTGAACATGGAGACTGAAGAAGAATCTGTGTTGGAAGATACTTTAGAGATTAGATTCTGCTCATCAACAGTCGGTGTGCTGCTCGCAGTTTCAGATTCCGGGGGATTGTTATTATTAAGGTTTTTGGCTAGTATCTGAGCTTTACTGCAACCCTCAGTTTTCTGGGTGTCATTGTTGGTAGCTATACTGGCATCACTCTCTGTGCCATCATCTACACCATCCAACTGAGTTATAGGCCGAGAGGAAGGCGACGATGGAGACACAGAATGATCTTTTGTACCAGAGCAACTGACTATTGTGCGTGAAAAGTCAAAATAGTGCTCCATATCATCATCAGAGGATGTATTCCCAATGTCATCCCTGGCGGAGGCTGCACGCCGCGGCAGGGACGCAACGAGAGACTTCCTCTTGTGTACCTCTCGGGTTCGTCCCCAAAATTCTTCGGGATCGTCGCCTTCTACAACTATCTGGGCCCCACAGTTCATTGCTACTCCATCATTCAAGAGTGTCTCTTCAATCTCTAGTTCTGTCTTCATCTCAGGACCAAGAGTCATGTTGGGTTCCCTGTGGAATGAATCGTAACAGAATACTTCCTCATCTTTCTGTTGGGCTGGGTCCCTTTGGGGAGATGTGCCATTTGCTGGTGAGATGTCTTCAGGCTCTGGTGAAGCCAAGAAATTATGTGGCACCTCAGCAGAGTCTGACTGACTCAGGTCGAATGATAATCGGGGTCTGAATGATAGGTTTGAAGAAGGAATGCTTCCCACACTGTCCTGCCAGGGGGGTTGAGGAAACAAGCCTGTGGTACCATGGGCCATTGTATTCCCAGGATATCTCACAGAGGAAGCACTTCTACCCCCAACTGAGCGTGATGATGGAGAGGTGACCAAGTGGTCGCTAGCACTGAGTGGGAAGAGTGGGGAAGTAGGGAGGGAAGATTTTCCAGAACGGAGTGTGCTTGATCCAGTGAGAGGACCAAGAGAGGGGGGGGACATGTGACCACGAAGACTTGTCTGAGAGTGCGGACTGTGGCGACGAGGCCTTCGAGTCTCCTCCAGGTCACTTATGGTTAATATGTGGTGAGGTTTTAACTGAGTTGCTCCTAAGAAGAAAGCAGAATTGAACATCCTGAGATGTCGTCACTGAACGGTCACCTTATTCTTTATCTGACTGATTTGACACAGAAAGAAAATGTATTCTACCTGGGGATGGCAGAGGTCGGGACATCCCTCCAGCAGGCCTCCTAGTTTGGGGATAGCTGGGAATCTTTGGCCTTGCCCCATGGTCTAGTTTTGGGGGTGGACCTAGAATAAAGGGTTCCTCAGTTGGGATTTGGGATTCCGCCATGTCACTCTGTTGGGCTTCTGTTTCTGGTATAAAAGTTAAAAACAATAAGTAGCTGTCCCCTCATTTGTTTATTTTAACTCTTACTGTACCACCGTTCAGTACATACCAGGTGGTGCACAGGGGCTGTGAGCAATAGTTTGATTGTCTCCTTGGTCTGGCATCTCCTCAACAGGCTTCTCAGGAATGACGGGTCGGACTTCTTGGACCGTGCATGTGTATTTGCACCGCCTCGATGGATTAACCGTACTCCAATACCAGCGAGAACACCTGAACAAAAAAGCTCTTTTCATTTAATGTTCCCAATGGATGTCTTACATAATAGGCTATTCAGAGGTAAATTCAACTTACTGAAAGCCCACAGGAAAAAGTTTTCCTTTGCTATCTGAAAGATCGCTCAGCAAACCAAGTTTGATGATCTGTAAGGAACCTGTGTAGAAAAAGAGTCAAAAGAACACAAAACATTAGACCATCAATTTACTTTCAGCAGACGCCAAGAAGTGATACAGGCAACGACAAGTAAACTAAGGAAACTTACCGATCATCACGTTGATTAATTCCGGTTCAAGTCCAGTCAAGAACTTCCTCCGAAGACTGATCCCTTCAAAATCCACGTACACCCGGCGGTTAACCTCAAATTCTTGACCTGTTATCATCTGTACAAAAAATGCCAGAACTGATTAAAATAGAACATAATTAAAAAGTAAAAACCTACAGTGTCATCACATTTAATCAAACAAAGATGTGCCAAGCAGAATTTACCCTGCCACTGATGAGATGTCGATGTTTGTAGCAATAGACCTTCTTATCGTCCTGGAACACGCACTGTCGGGATCGGGCGCACATGAAGTGATAGTTGCTTTGACAAGAAGTCAGGCAGCATCCCACTGTGGCACCCGTGTGGTTACAACGCTCACAACGCTATTGAGGGAAATTGACAACAATGAGGGTGAAATGCAACAGTAAGTGAAGAGAAAACACTCCCAGTCTTGAAAAGCCATTTCACTCATAAGAAAGGAAGTGTTTCATACAATACTATAAGACATAAAAATTCTAATTTCTGGTAAAAAGATGGATTAACAGAGTTATTTTGCTAACTGGAGAATATCTGTAGAAATTCAGTTAACTCACCATCAAACGCCCCCTTGTGACAGCACTGTGCACATGTAACAGAGACCCATTGTCCTCTTCAAAAACCTCAGCGGACCATAAACAGCAGTTCACGTGTGCCCACTCATTCTGGCCCAAATACAGCAACCGACCTGCTTCCTGTGGAACAACAGAAGTAAAATATAGTGGAGTTGAGTAAAGTAACTCGAATTGACAAGGAAAACTATTTGTACAGCATTTGCTGGGAGTTCACTGCCATTCTTTGTCTCTTACATTGGGTTTGAGATCTCCATATTTTTGGCACAAAGAGCACTGCCTCTCATCATCCTTGGACCATCCTGTGTCCAGATCAGCTTTTGAGAGCCGACCCCTTTTCCCTAAAAAAACCCAAAAGTTAAGACTTGGAACATCCTCAGCAAACAAAAGTCAACAGTCCATTTATTGGAATCTGTACACAATTCATAGCTTTACCTTTGAACTTGACAGCCCTACTGGTCTTAAAGTGGTTCTGGCTGATTGGTTCACCAGACATGGGGGAAACCGCCTCTTCATCTTTTACGTCCAAGCCTTGCACACTTTCCTCCTGCCGGATCCCCAGTGGAAACTCATCCCTCTCCTGCCACTGAGCATAAACATGCTCAGCTGTAGGAGGCTGAACAGCATGAGACAGCATCCCCCTATTAAAGGAAATATGTAGTGAGTAAGTATCTTTTAAAGCAAGGAAAATAATAACTTGTGTTTTAATAGTACAATACATGTATTCATACATGACTGATTGTTTTATATATATATATATATATCCAGTTCACACACTACAAACTAATTTTACTCTAAATTTAGATTATTACAGGCTTGCTCATAATGCTCAAAAAAGCATAATTACTATAACAAACATAAATTAGATATTCCTACATCATCACTATAATATCACTGTGTTGTGAGGACCATCAGTTCAAGGGAAATTATATAAACATTAGACCAACAGCTGTACACTGACCAAAACAGTGCAAAACCTTCAAAGCGAGTCGTGGTTCCTTTGGAAATGCTTCAAACGAGCAAACTAACTTGAAACACTTGTGAACTGATTTGTGATGACCAGGACTGATACAGATGCATTTCCTTCCTTTCTTCTTTTCCATTATTTAAGCATGGGCCATGTTTGCAACAATACAATATACAAAGTAAGGTACACCACTGAAGAAAGACTCACGAAGGCAAATCTTTGGTACAAGGGTTCCACACACTTGGGTCTTGGCTGTTGAACCAATTGAACACTTCTTCTAGGAGCTAAAGGTAAAAAAATCCAGAAAGTCAGGCTTAGTGATGACGATTCTTTGAATGCAGGTCACCTAAATCTTTATCGCACATTTCCTACAAACCTTTTGTCAACTCTAACATCAATGATGAAAATACCGCTTTTGTATCACCATTAATGTTTGCAAACGTAACAGTTACAAAATCAAATTCTATCATTCTCTGCATTTTACAATTCGTTGGGCAGCCCCTGGAATCCTGGCTATGATGGTGCTGTTGATCACAAATTGGTTTATTGCCAACATATATAGCAGTGCAGATCTATAATTTTTAATGCTATATAGTTTTAACAGACAAACAGACAAAACATACTGTAATATACACATTGTGAAATTCTAAATGGTTCTAAAACTCTTTATTTCTGTGTACCTTTAAGTAGTATGAGCGTGCAAGGGCAGTTGGCCTCTGCTCCTCTGGTAGATCTTCCTCTTGAGCGAGCCTCTTTCGCACCACTTGAACTACATCTTCATGGAACATTTTCTGTAACAACAAATTGTTTTTATTTACTAGGGCATTTTCTTCAAAAACTGACATATAAACAATAATTACAACAATTATTTTAGAAGTATTATTCCCTGCCACCCTCCACACATACACACACACACCTTTCTACAGCTGCTAATTGAAATAAGAGTTAATGGACTGACCAATGTAGTATAGAGGCCTTTGTCAAATTTCTTTCCCACAGCTCGAAGGTCACAGGCTGGCTGGCCCTCCATTCCACTGTCAGGTTCAACTGACCTTTCACACTGCATCAGAACCAAAACATGGCACAAAGGATTTCAAACATTTCACTTATCAACATTACACATGGGTTGCAAACCAACATGACATTTTCGTAACGAAAACTGAATTTTTTTTGCAAGCAAGCGCTTCATCATACTTTGCACGTACTGGCACATTTCATCAATCAAAAGGCTCCGCAACCCACCTGTGAGCAGGTAACAAGGTGCTGGGTGAGGGTAGAGGAAAGCAAACAAGCCAACACCTTCTCCACGCCAGACCTGAGCTCAATATAAAGCAGCTCCCTCCAAGCACTGGGCTGGGTGACACTGCATGGTCGACATGAATACACCACGCTCTCTGGCAAACTGGACAGGATCTCATACAGCTCATCTGGAAGATATATTAGAGAGCAATGCAGATCAGAACATTTGAACCATCATCTCAACCAACTGCATTTGTTGTTGTCGTCGTTGTGAAATTAATTTCTTTCTCAGGGAAACTATAACAGAAATAAAGAAACCGCAGCATTAACTGATTGGACCATTTCAATAGGAAATTAAAGATGTGATCATTTCTTCTATTCCAAGGCAGTCATCGTTTACGCTTATTCTTTTTATTTCAGAACAGATAGTCCAAAAAGATGGAATTTGGAAGTGTCACACTGCCCCCTTGTGTCTTAACATGTTCAAGCACATTTTTTACAACTAATTTCTGTGTGCTTAACATCCAGTCGCACATCATCACACTAAAGGCTTCAATAAAAATAAATAAAATAAAATAAAAATAACCTGTTAGATCTTCACACTTTGCATGTACCCAGTGGTTACAGGTACCACACTGCATCATCTGACTGTCGTAGTCATTGTCCTCATAGCATTTGAAGCAGATTGGACAGTAGTTACCTTATTAGAAACAGAAAGAGACAGTTAGAGGATCAGTCTCGACTTAAGCCTATAATGTTAATGGATAGTACAGAAGCACATGTAATCACCAAAAAAACTCCAAATGCATCATAAATGACAAAACTCCCCTCACCCTGATCATAGAGTTTTGAACAGTCTTGACAGAGTCCCTTATCGTGGTTCCAGTCAGTGTCCCAACTCTTCCCTGGTGTGACTCCGCAACTTTTACACCTGATGCATGTCATACACACCTACATGGGGAGCATCATAGCAGCAAGAGCCGTCAATGTATTGCAACCTCAGCATGCTTTTATAGTTGATTTATACCATCTTTTCTTTTAGCATATATGAACTTACCCAGGCTTTCCTCCTTTTGTTATTTTTGGGATAGTTGGGTCCCAAACAGGAAGCATGGTAACAGTTCTGGCATCGCTCGCACTCTAACAAAGGCTGAGAGAGACATGACAGCTGTTATGCCTATTGAGCAAATCAAGAATTTCACTGAGATATGGCAAAATATTTCAAATAGTAGACTGTACCTTTGAGTGCTTATTTTTTCTGCCACACACATGGCAAAATTTGCAGCGGCGACAGCACCAGTTCTCCTTGTTCTCCTCTGAGGGGCGCTCCGCTGGCTCAAGGCAAAAGCGGTGAAAGGGCTCACAGCATACTTGGCAATACAGCATCTACATAAAGTGAAAATTAAAGGATTTGCA